>JAOBYJ020763814.1:0-12858 GCA_025403565.2 Palythoa heliodiscus | reverse complement strand
TGTGATTACAATGACCCCCCTCTGGCCAAATTGATAAACAATAGCTCATCGAGTATGCGGACAACGTGCGAGGCGCCGATCGTCCTCAAGGGTCATTTAAATACAGGCGCCATATGGCGCCAGCCGTACTCAAAGGGTTAATACCATTCTCCAAATCTCTCGTATTGCTACATCCTCCTACAATGCACCTGGCTGGCATTTTTTCAACTACATTCAAAGCCTTTCCCTCAAACAAGTAAATAGAGAAATTTGTGTTCCTGATTTGACGTCAAATCAGGAATCGACCCCATATAGTGCGGTCGCGAACCAAGATGAGGGGATTTTCACGGACTTTGAAAAGCCATAGAAAATCAAGGATTTAACCAAGTCAAAAAATTTTTGCGGCAAATTACTCCACAAATTACGCTTCATTATTTTAGCGAAAAAAATTTTGGTGTTAGGTGCACTTTAAACTAAGATATTATTTCCTTTCACGTTCATTTTCCTGTCTATTGAATTGTACAGTTTTAATTCCCTCAATGTCATGCTTTCATGCTGAAAATTGAGCTACAAGCATTTGGAGTAGCCAGTGAAAATGCTCCCGTTGCTGACTTATTTTGACTACCCTGATTAAATTTACTTTATTTAAGAACTGAAATGTTATTTAACCATAAGTAATGTGTGTAAACTGTGCAATTTGTTTGCAATTGGCTTGAAATTTACAATGGCCACACAGCAATTACCCCTTATGCTCCTATAGCTATTGCCACAATGCCTCCTGACCAACAGGGCTGCAAAAAACAGACCAAAACTTGCTTATGTCCGACAAAATCCCAAGTGTGGTTGGGCATGATGTTCAGACAATTTTTTGATCATAAATCAACTTACAGCACTGATGAGTACAGCACTGTGAGTAAATCTTACTTTGTGTTGGGACAATCTTAATTAGTGCACAGCTTTTGTTAGTCACCAAACAATATTGACTTGGGTAATGAAGTTTTCCTTTACAATAGCATAGTTTGCCCTCTTGCTTTGGTAATGTCTGACCACAATTTTGGTTTGTCCGACCAAGCATTGTCTTAGTAGGACATATGTCCTTTCAAATGAAAAAAATTATTTGCAGCCCAGCTGCAAGCATTTGCACAGTTTATGGCACCAGAAATGGCCTGCCCCTAGCTGGATACTTCCATACTTTTATTCTTGTTTTTAGATTACGAATTGAGAAAATTTTATGCACTTGATATGTTTCAGTTTGTAAAAATAACTCAATATCAATTCATACAACTGTGGAAATGTACATTTTTTCTTCTAATTAAAGGGACTGATGTTGTTACCCAGAGCTTTGTTTCAATAAATCTTAATTGTTTTTTTTTGTCAACAGCTTCATTCTGAAATTCTACTTCATCCTCCAACTTTCCTTCTGGGTTCATTGCTTTCCAGAGCTGTACTTTACAAGAGCCAAAAAGGTAAGTAGTGTAGGTAATCACAAGACCTCAAGTTTAACCCTTTCTGCCAAATGGCATATTACTAAATTCTCTCAACTAAAACCCATACTTTTCCTTTTAGCATTTTAGGAGAATTTTGCTTTTCATCCTCAGTAGTTTTCTATGTTTGATCAATTTCCATTTTCTCATTACAAAATGACATATCTTGTATGGGTCATGTAAGGAGAATCTAGATGCTGATAAACTTGCTGGGGCTGAAAAGGTTAATTTGGAAATAACCAGGCTGCACAAGTGAGTTTCTCAAAAAGTATCAAAATTGCACATGCCTGTAGGGCAAATGCAATTTGAGCTTTTTGAAAAACACATTTGCAATGACTGCGATAATTTTTTCTTTTCCTGGCTTCTGGGAAAGGTTCCTTTCTTTGTGAGTCTTACTGACCCGTTAATACTTGAACTAAATTCCAAACTGTGTTTTTAATGCAGGAAGAGATGTTTCCCAAGATCCAGCTATATGTGGAATATCTATTGTTTATCTGGGCAGCATATTTGCTGAAGTATGTATTAATTAAACTATGTTTGTTTTCCAGCTCGGTTTTCAAGAATGCAAAGTCGCCAATTTCTGAATTTTGTAATACAATTATAAAAATTTTCTGAATTAAGGCTAAATAAAATGAATGATCACTTTATACAGTAAGAATTCAACCAACTGTTTAAAGTTAAAGCATCTTGGTTTAAATAATCTGGAACTGGGTTTAGTAGGACAAGGGTTAAGAGTATTATTTTACAAATTTGGCACAAATCTTGGTACAAAAGAAAATGTACACAATACAAATTTACTTTATTCTCATTTCGTTTTGTCACATAAAGTTTCTAATTTTATCCAAATTTTGTTTATTATTTAATTGTGCATGTATGTACAAAGCACCCTTGAAGATTGTTTCACCTTAAACCAAGCCCCCAGTCTGCAGGAGTGTAGAAAGGGATTTTTTCCATTTAAGCCCAAATTGTACAGTGTAATTCATATATCAAATATTTTTAACATCCTTCGGGGGAACAAGTGGTCTTACTGCATTGTTATTAACCTTTCAACATTTTTTATAGATGAGATTGAAAGTCAATGTTTTGTTTTTAAAAATAAAATGTTGATATAGTGGTACCAGTGAGTCGCCTTTTGGCTACTAATTAAGCCCATGCTTATTGGCCTAAAGGCTAGCTACACTGCTGGTCTGCCGTATACTTTATTGAATTTCTTATCCTCTTATTAACAGTTAACATAGTCAGAGATTGTTTATGGTAAAATACTGTTTGAGGTTCAGATGATGAAGTGTATTGATAAAAAGTTGAGAACTCCCTGGCCATGGCCTTCACAGCCATAAAGAACAAAATGTCCAAGTAACTAAGGATGTGATCTAAGAATATGATCTGTGAATTGCACACAAGCAGTGATGGTAGAAGACTTGTATCAGAAGCCAAACTGGGTGCTAGAAAGTAGTTTCTTTTCCGACAGGTACCCATAAAACTGCTCATAGACAGCTTTATCAATTATTTTATGTTGTATGATTATCATACCTATAGATCTATATAAATCTTATATCCTTTAAAATTAAGTATTTTTTTACCATCAATTATACTAGTTCCTTATCTTGTCCTTCCTATTTATAAATTGTATAATATTGTAGCATTTTAGATTTTATAGCTTTTTATATATATATATGCTTAATGTAAACCACCCTGGTATCATCAATTAAGATAAGATAGTTATAACTAACTAAATTAACTCTCTGTAAAATAAATTATGGGGAGTGCATCTGTTAGAACTAGTTGTTCTTTGAGGCATGCAGATAATCATTCTTGCTAGCCATCATTCATGCACTTGAAATATGTTAGTTTTTGTGAATGAAAAAATACTAGTTATTTGGTTTAGAATATGCTGTTTGAAATTGGTAACAGGTTTTTCTACTTGTTTCAGAATAATCTTGGATAAAGGGATAATTGGTGTAAACAACAAGGCCATATATATTTATCTATGTTTAATTTCGTTTAGAGAGACATTACTGAAAATGCAAATTTGAAAAACAAAAAACATGATGAAGATCTTTGTCAATCAACATTTTAGCATAATTAAGTTCCAAATTTATCAAAGGCAAAAAATAATTTATGTTCTTTTCAATGCAGCTTCACCCACATTGCACTGTGCTGTCTGGTCATCCATTACTTGGTTGAGAGTGTTTATCACTTGATGAGAATGATTCACATTGCTGGACAAGAGGAATTTGCTGCAAATTTGTGAGTAAAGTCAAATAAGTGGAGTGAGAAAGATCAAGAATTAGCGAACTGACGAAAAGTGGGAAGTTTTCATCAAATCAGGGATATAATTGTTAGGTTTTTTACCCCACAAGCTGACAAAATCATTATTATTATTGTTGTTTTTGTTGTTAATTGTTATGATTATTATTATTATTATTATTATTATTATTATTATTTATTATTATTGTTGTTGTTGTTGTTGTTGTTATTATTATTATTAATTTCATTATAGCAGTAAAAAACATTAGTATGCTATATATATTCAGGGTAAAAAGCAACACGAGGCGCGATAGCGTAGCCTGTGAGCTTATCGATGGAGTTATACTGTAGTCTGTACTGTTAACATGGCAGCTCATAAACAACTTGCTGGAGTTTGGAAACATCTGTAACAGAAGAGGGAAGTTGCAGTACTAATTCTGAATTTTTAGGGGTTGGATACTTTTTGACAAAAAGTACACAGAAAGCCCTCACTCTCTATTGAACTCCTAAAAACTGACTTAGAAATAGGAATTGGAGTGCATAACATGCAAGGGATAACATTTCACTTCGTTGAAACTATCAGAAATTCTGAGAAAAAATATAACGTCCTTTGCATTCACAGATTTTATGTATGGTCCTTGCTGTTTGTGATTGCACGTTTTGCCATTATTGCTCTGACTGTGACGACATTCTGGTAAGTCCATGATGTGCCTTTAGACTACACAGTTTTAAAAACTCTGTGATATCAAACTGCTATAAGTTTAGAATGTTGGAGCAATCAAAATCAGCACACTGGTTTTCTTCATTTGAGCTGCACCACTTGAACACCAGCACTTCCATCATCCTAGAAGCTGTATTACAGTAATTACTCACTGCACTTTGTCAACATTGTTATGTATTTCCATCCATGATAGATAACAGAGACCTGTGGTCAATTGAGGTCCAGATAACCAAGGTGTGATTGTACTGAGATCACATCCCTACTCTTTTCGATAAGTGTGTTCTTTTAAAACCCCCTAGTAGATGTACTGGGCCTACTAGTTAACATCTTTATCCAAGTAGCTGCAAAGGTCTAACCATTTGGAGATGTTAGAGTACTTAAAGGAGAACACTCCTTTTTACGACGTAATATTATATTTTGTATTAATGTTCATAGCACACTTAACTTGTGTTTCTTTGCCATATTTTGCACCAAGAAATAATTATTGAAAGCAGCTATCTTGCAAACTTGTGACGTCCTTGCGCACCGGTGTTGGAAACACTGACTTATTACTGACACCTGAAGTTCTATTAAAAGAAATTCATTTTTGCAATTTCCAACCCTATCCGGAAAACCCTGTATGAAGAAGGTAAATATTTACAAGAAACACACTAGTCAGTGTACACAACACCGATCGCACAATGATATCATGAGCTTCCAAGATGATGGCGTTCAGGCCAGCTATTTATCGCTACTTTCAAGTATTATTTTTCGGCTGTGGTCCAAAATATGGGAAAGAAAATTTCCACAGAAGTTAAGTGTACTGTGAACATTAGTAAAAGAATACATCGTAAATAAGTAGAGTTCTCCTTTAAAGGCCAACACTGAACAGGCCTTGGTAAAATATGTTCAGATGTAAAAACATTTTAGAGCAGTTTTTACAATGCTATATTTGTGAAGGAAAGATTTCGTTTGAAATTTTTTGTTTCTCTTCTAAAAACAAACTCTGTTCAATATGTCTAACAATTTCATTCTCTGGTCATCGTGTAAAGGCGTGTTCACAGTAGTGACGCAAATGCAGGCACAGACGCAGACTCAAGAGCAATAAAAACAAGTGTGAATGTAACTTGACGCAGACGCAGACGCAAGAAAAAGGAAAATTTCGTTTGCGTTTGCTCTTGCTTCACAAATTTCCAAGTGTGAATGGGAATGATGCAAACGCAGATGCAGACGCGAGCCCAAAACCAATGAATGCCTGCCTAGCTTGCATCACTTGCGTCGCTGGTGTGAATGTCCTTGCGCTTGCATCTGTGTCTGCACTTGCGTTTGCGTCTCTAGTGTGAACACGCCGTAATAAAGTGTGGCCAGCTTTTGTAAAAGGGAAAAACCAATCTTGTCTCCTTCAGAGATGAATGATTATGGAGTTGCTCCATGTCATTTTCCCCAATATTCCCTGCACTGCATCCCTGTAGTTCTTATAAAACAGAATTCGTACGGGTCATGGAAAACCTTTGAAGTCGTGGAATTTTACAACGTCAAAAGAGTACAAACCCTTAAAAATGTTATGTGGTCTAGCTGCTGTGTATTTTGAAGGTATGGTCTTCCTCGCCTGGAGAATGCTGGTTTCAATGTTGACATTGGGAACTACAACACAATGCTTATAAGGTACGTATGTTATGAGCACTATACGATTTGTAGCTCGAAGGTTGTAAGGTCTATCTAGCAATGTTAAGTCTTTAACCTCGAATATTACATTTCTATAGGTTTCTGATTGGTTCATTCAAGCTCCTTTATCCTTTCATACCGTATGGAAACTGATTGCGCCAAGTGTTTCTAAGTTGAAAAATTTGTGTGGAAGCGAAATTTCAGCTCATTATATCCATGCACAGATCGGTAATCAGAGGATCATGGGTTCGATTCCCGTTAGGACTCGGAAGGAGACAACTAAATATTTCTTTGTTGTGAAAGTTGTTGGAGTTAAAAAAACTCCTGGAAAAGTGGTAATAGAGGAAGCAAAAAGTCCCGGATCTCGCCGGAAAGCACGTCAGCCAATCAGAATTTGGTAAATTACAAAATTAGTAATCCTAATAATATTTATTATTAATAGTTCTTACTCTTTCAGAGCAATTTCTATGAGTGGTGTTCTTCTGATGCAAGCCTGGTTGGCGTGGAACTTCATTCGGTTCCAGATCAAGCGATGGCGTGAGAACGCTCCACCAGTCACCTCTCCTAGGAAACGCGAGGTCAGAAAGAAAGGGAAAAAGGAAAACGACAAGAAGAGGAAGGAAGATATTGGAGAAGAGAGTGAAGACGTCGAGACAGAAGAGAAAGTCAATGGAGAGCCAAAGAGCAGCTCTGCCAAGCTCAAGAAATTACAATGATCCAACCATCTTTGTCCCCGAGCATCACTGAGTTATCTGTATCAAAGTCAATCAGAGTTTTACCACCTCAAAAATTGCGTTGGAAATCGGGTTTCTTTAATGTAGTGCAGTGTTTTGAAAAATTAGTAATTTATTTGATATCTTACACTGCACTTTTAAAGTTATTTTTTACAACTATGGGAGAGAAAAGAAACCCTGTTGATGAAATTTGTCAAGTTTTGACTTTGAAAAAACAGATGCTCCCTAACCATAGTCGTGCAGAAAAGATTCGTTTCCAGTCATTTTTTCTTTATTTTCATTTTCATTTTTCAGCGCTTTTTTTTTCAAGGATACCAAATTTCTGGTTCTGACGCTCAGTGCCTTATCAGCCTCGCAACATTTACGTATCAGCTTAGCTGTAACATTTCAACCTATAGTTAACAGTGTCCATCTTTTTCAGAGAAAGGGGACTCCGATCAGAGAAAACTTATACCGAACAAATGCTAGGAAATACAAGGTACCTCGAGCAGGAATTGAAACCACGACTTGCTAATTTCCAGACGGGTGTTCTCTGCAAATGAGCTACAACTGCAACGGGGTGGGTTGATAATGAAATCTGATATACCAACTTTTGCTCCGAGACACTTGCTCGCAGTGGCAGTGACCACTCGGGGAGCTAGGTTAGCAAAGTGTTGACGCTACAGCCTTCCACCTCTATGACTCCGGATCGAATCCTGGGCTCCGTACGTGGGCTAAGATTTGTTGATCTCAATCTGACTCTGAGGGTTTTTCTCCCTCAGTAGATAATCTCTCTGGTTTGTATTGGAGTTTGCTCTGTTGCTATTATCCCTCTTTTTGTGGTAGAAGCTAAATACAAAAATTCGTCGTCAAGTAACTTATTCATCGGTAAGAATTTGTTCTGAAAATGTTTACTCGTAGACATATCGGAGTTCCCGTCTCTCGGAAGCAGTTCGAAATATGCCATGTGTTGTAGCTAATAGTCATTTGTGGCCGCCTTACTGTGTTCAAAAATGCTTGCAAGAAACAAGTTGAGGATGAGGGCAGTAATTAACATTGGTTTGTGATACTGTTTTAAAACTTTTCAAATACCAAACAAATAAAATTGATATCCAACCTGTTGCTTCGATTTCGAACCTTACCTAAACTGTTAAATCTGCATTTAAGTTGTACAGTGTTGAATATTATTATTCGGATGTAAATGATCTGATGAAGTTCAGAGCAGGGGAGGGGGTCAGTAACCCACAAGGAGTTCGGAAAATGCGGCTAAAAGTAACGGTCAGTCATAGATTAAGGTAAGAGCGTAACGCTTGTGGGATATAACGGGAGGAATAAACATGACTGTACTGCACGTGTGTGCGTGCTAGTGATAATGAAAAGTTAGGCACTATGACCTCGCGGGTCAGAGGAACTAAGTCCGTACTGAAACACTTAAAATAAGAGTGAGCCTGAATGTTAGCAGCCGTGGACAGCTGTTTCAGCCTTGTTGGGCCTCGTTAGCACGGCACAGCTAGCAATCTGGCTTTAGTACGGTCTTAGTCCCTCTAACCCGCGAGGTTTAGTGGCTGTTTCATTCCCAACAGCTCGCACGTGCAGTAGTTACAGTCAGAGATTGTTTGACGGCAAAGATTTTTAAACTATCAAAATAGTTTCAGCGATGATAACAGAGTGTCCAAATGTCCCGATTAAGGGTCGCATACGAATCCCCGGCGACTCGACCTCAGTCGGTACACGAACAGTCTCCATTTTTAAGAACAGCTCACATTGGCCAACGGACAGAGAAAGATGTATATTCGTTATATAAACTAGAGCCCCGTCCACATTTTTTCTAATGCGTTTTCGTTTGAACACGCATACTTTTTATCCGTTTTCGCCTTCACTTTACACTAATACGATCGAAAACGGGGATGTCTGTCGCCGAAAACGAAGGTTTTTGAAAATGCTCTCCGAAGTGAAGGATTTTTGAAAACGGAGGTGCAGCGTCTTATTGTGGACAAGCGGAAACAAAGGTTTTCGAAAACGTTTACGTCACTACTCATTTGAAGTATGCGCAGTGTTCAAAAATCACACGTTTCTTGGTCTGGTGTGAAAGATCAAAAACGCCTAACAAGGATAGTGTGGATGAAAAAATTTTTGTGCCTTTTCATGAAACTGAAAAACCGCATTAGTGTGGACGTCGCCAACGATAATATTGGTAATACGATAAAAGAAAATGAAATTAAAAAAGTAATCAAATTTTGGATCATTTGATTGGTCTGATAATACTCAAACTCGCGCTTTAAAACCAATAGATTTCAAAATCTGGGCCCTCGAGTAGGCATTGGCGCATTGTGCTCCTAAAAGTGGCATGATATGCAGCGAGCAGTGCTCATATGTTTTGGCGGATTGTGCTCCTAAAAGTGGCATGATATGCTGCTAGCAGTGCTCATATATGTTTTGGCGGATTGTGCTCCTAAAAGTGGCATGTTATGCTGCTAGCAGTGCTCATATATGTTTTGGCGGATTGTGCTCCTAAAAGTGGCATGTTATGCTATTAGCAGTGCTCATATGTTTTGGCGGGTTGTGCTCCTAAAAGTGGCATGATATGCTGCCAGCAGTGCTCATATATGTTTTGGCGGATTGTGCTCCTAAAAGTGGCATGATATGCTACTAGCAGTGCTCATATATGTTTTGGCGGATTGTGCTCCAAAAAGTGGCATGTTATGCTACTAGCACTGCTCATATGTTTTGGCGGATTGTGCTCCTAAAAGTGCCGGGCATGATATGCTACTAGCACTGCTGATATGTTTTGGCAGATTGTGCTCCTGGAAGTGGCATATTATGCTACTAGCAGTGCTCATATGTTTTGGCGGATTGTGCTGCTAAAAGTGGCATGATATGCTGCTAGCAGTGCTCGATATTGTGTCAAATTATGCCAGAATTCAAAAATTATTCTGCGAATTTCCGAAGTTATGCTCACAAAATGACGTAGATTCTGTACATATAGGCGCGCAATAACGACACCAAATTATGTTTTTCAAACATGCTGTTGTAAATTTATTTGTGTTTTATGGCAGTTCGGTCTCGGCCCTCAGCTGTCCAAATTAGCCGTCCAAACTAGCACCGTCAAAGCCGGACGTGAAACCAGACTCCTCCTGAAGGTTAACCGCGCACGTAAAATTCGCCAAAAGAGGCCTAGTAACTAAGCATGTTAGAAAAGTCAATACTACTACTAGTCTTACTAAAACACGCAGTAAGAACATACTACCTAAATTTAATATATTTCTATAGAAAATACATCATATTTACTAAACTTTATATATTTATGCTCAAAAAAGTGCAAACATTTGCTAACTATGCTGTGGCAGTGCTCGTCTAAAAAATTATGCTTTTTTGCTTGCTCCAATTATGCCAAAGATTATGCTAGCGCAATCCTCCAATGCCTACCTTCGAGATTCGTCGAGAAGAACTTTCCCAATTTCATTTGGTTCGTAGATTGGGTACTCTGTAACAGTCAATTTTAAGCCATTTCAGTGCTAGGTTCGTGAAACGTTCCAGATACTAGAAGGTGGTGCATGCATATGAATACACATCAATTAATTTTAAAACCCGTTACATTCCCTCTAAACATGAAGCACATTTCAATGACAAGAAAATTTATGCAAATATAAAAAGAAAAAAAGAGCGAATACAAGTCCGAAAAAATGTATCCTGAATCTACAATATAAATTAGAAATGAATGCAAGAAGAAAGGCTGTGACGCTATAAATTATTTCTTCCTCATTACATCAACATCATCAGGCAATGAAGAGAGAATTGGTACAATTGTCACAAAAGAAGTACGGATTTACATAATAAAGATGTTTGAAACAATTGTAAATCCCTTGACGCCGTAAGTCCCGACTTCAAAATGGGGGACTGGTATTTGATTAAAAGAGCCTCTTTAAATAAAAGCACATTCCAGTGTTCTACTCTTGCGATTATAGTAGTGTTATCTTGCCTGCACCGCAATGTATAAGTGCAGCAGAACTCACCCTTCCCATCGACTCAGTGTCTAATAAAGTACATATATTTTTGTTTACGTTTACGTTTACGTTTACGTTTATGTTTATGTTTATATATGTATATATCTACCCCGAAAACCATCAAAAAATGTTAGTTATCATGACACGGCTGTTCCTTGAAATCAAAGTACCAGAAAGTCTGTCTAATATCAGTTTGTAATATCACCTCGTACTTTTGAAGGAAAGATTTAATCACTATCATTTGTAGGTTAATGAAAGGGGAAAGTCCATTTAGAACGGAAAACACGCCTCTCAATAAATGAAAATAAATGTTTTAGTACCTCCTGCGATATTGGTGTAATTTTGCACCGCACCTTAATTAAATGGCCATATGGGGGACTGGTAACTGATTTCGGCTTCTTACTGAAACAAGAAACAATAAGAAAATATAAGGAATAAACTAATATTATAGCTATGTTTTCTCTCACTTGTCGATAAGCAACACTTCGAGTCTATGGGTGATGTGAAATCTTAAAGTCCGCTTAAACGCAGAATGCCCTACGAGCAGAGCCTCCTTTAATCTTCTAGGGAGACTCTGCTGCTCGCAGGGTAAACGAAAAACTTTTTATGTGCTAAACCAAATGCAATTTTCATTCATTTGGTTCAGCACATGAAAGGTTCGACAAGTCAAATAGCATTTATTGTCGGTGGGCCTTTTCAAACTGCTGGCCCTCATTTGCGAAAACTTTTGCACGCAGTACTTACATATATTGGTTAACTATCAGTTAATGGCCGTTAAAGTATATGTAAATTGTGTTTATAGTTTTATTATGTTTTTGATAACTAACCTTATCGCTTTTGCTGCCTTTGGTCAGTTCTTTAATATTCAGTCCTAGAAACAAAAATAATTATCACGTTTGAAAAGAAACTTTGAACCTTGATAGAAAAAAACCGATGAAGAAAGTCTTGTTCATTCCGTGACTGCGTTTTATCAAGCATGACAGATTAATATATATTTTCCATACTTTAATGATTTGGCGTGGATAGCTTTGTTTTCTTTAATCAGTTATCTCTGAAATTCTCATCCAAGCAAAATTGAATGGAATACGTCTCTTTTGCATCATATATCTTAAGTAGACAGGAAACTTTGTGCAATATAAATATTTACCGCAAATTAACCTCAGAATCCGACTCTTGATAAAATCATAATAAATTGAAATTATTACAATACTTGGTGACGTGACGGTACGGGAAGACAAAACAATTTTTTTTTCCGCTTTCAAAACGATTAATTCTGGCGTGATCATTTCTTTGCTTTTACCCAAAAGGAATCTTATTTTTAGCTTCTTATTGAGGTCACTGAATATAAAGTTAAAAACATGATAACAACTGGAGCTCGATCCCCGTCAAAAGAATGTCTCCAACACTGAAGTTTATACATGCATATCTACAGCCTCATAGCCATCCCTACCCCTTCTTTCGACGTCCCCTAAGCATGCCCTCTCCCCCTTCTATATACAGCCTCGTAGCCGCTAAACTCTTTCTTTAAGCAGACTACTGCGGACGTTTCTCTCGTTTTCCCTCAACCTCCCAAGCCCGATTTCGTCCCATATACAGGTGCGTAGCCATTGAGCTTCGTTCTAATTAACCCGGATTACTGCGGACTTTTCTGTCCAATTGGCGCGCATTTCTCCTATATATAACCCCAGGATACTCGATTTTGGCTATTTCAGGTGTATCCTGGCCTTAAGGGGAGGGAGGTGGGTAGTTTTAATAAAACTCTTTAAATGGTTGAATAAGCGTGGTCTAGTGGTCAGGGCGCCGGACCTGAATGCAGTTGACCCGGTTTCAAGTCCCGCTCTGACCACTAGTTGGATTTGTCCTCGGGGAAATCCCAGAGTCAAGTCCACCACACTTTGTAAATAGCCAACTGGTCTGCCTCCTACCAGTTGGGATTCTTAGTGCGTTGTGTTTGCGTAAATTAGTATATTTCACTGAAAAGCCCTCTTAGGGACGTGAAATAAAGTATTTATTATTATTATTATTATTATTATTATTGTTGTTGTTGTTGTTGTTGTTGTTATTAT
>JAOBYJ020762716.1:0-12863 GCA_025403565.2 Palythoa heliodiscus | reverse complement strand
TGTTTAACACTGTAAATGGGTTCATAATATTATTGATCGGCTAATCTACCTGAAAAACCAGTAGATTAAATAATTTTAGAACAGAAAAGCGTTTTATTAGTTTTTCTGACGTTGTATGTGACCATATGTGCTGTTTGTGTTTCACTATTTATATTTTGTTCGAATAAATTTCACAATACTTCGAGTTCGGTATATTTTATTAATATTCGGAAGGTATTTCTTAATTTGACTTTTTACCGCATTTTCCGCTCAAAACATGTGCTGGGTCTTTGACAGCAACGCTGATCTGGTGCAATTTATTTGTTCTCGCACCGAAGGCTCCTAGGCCGCAACCGAAGAAATCACGCGAAGGACTTTGCGAAAGTCTATCCAAACCCATGCATTTGGTAACCCTGATTAATTCTTGGTCAGCCCTTAGAAAAATCTACCCATTTAGAATTGCTTAAGCTGATGCAATTTAATTAATATTATTAATTTAACATTATTAAACATTGACAACTACAAACTGTCATATAAATCTTCTAAGTACTGCAGTTTATGATCAAGTTATTTTGATTACTCTATTTGGCTGGTTGTCCATTGTTTATTCCTTTCACAACCAAGTCAACGTTTTGGTTGTCTTTGACAACCAGATGACAGCTAATTTTGAGCACAGGTATCCCCATTTTCTCTCCCAAAATCTTGGAATTGACTAACCAGTTGCTGTTTGATACCAGCGGCCTGGACTGAATTTGTTGTGTTGAACATACAGTATACAGTATGAAGTAGCTAGTTGGTTTAGTTTTTGTGACGCAATAAAGCTCCTGCTCTCCCCGAAAAGGGGGGGGCGGGGAAGGGGGATACTTCTAGTAAAAGGCTAATTGGGATGTGCCGCTGGTTGGGGTCGCATTTTCACGACTGGATTAACTATAATGGGGTTATATTTTAGTAGAGTTTCGGAATTTCTGGCATAAGAAAATTCTGGTACTTAGCAGTGATTTAAAAATAAGAAGATTCGCGATTAAAATGGTTCCTGTTGTTGTTTTTTAAATTATTTAACAATCGGCTCGCATTGAAGTCCGTTCTTGAAATCACAACTTAAACATTAATCACTTGCACAATAGTGCAGAATCCCCAGGTCCAGAACAATCACCGCCAAATCATCCGTGCTACCGTATTTATTTGCCGGCTTTTCTGCGATATTATCGTCTATCGAAGTTATTATAGTGAAAAACTGTGGACTTCATCAGTGACAATGCTGCCGTTGGCCTACTGTACTGTATATTCAAATCTGAACAGACATAAACTATATATGTCGCTGAAAATGAATAGCAAGACAGTTACTGTTCATCAGCAGGATACCTAAACAGTGTGCAATTCCACAATTGGTTTTGGCTGTATACAGGCCTACCAAGACACATGCCGTGAGTGTGTGACACACGCCTTAGCTGACTTTTTTACTCACTCACACGCCCTATCGTTCGATTCATACGCCTCGGGGCTGCTTATTTGTCTAACTCTGCTGCTTCTTTCTTTCTTCACTCCAGAGCCGTGTTTACAAGTTTTCAGAATGATTCCTGCCGGAATTTACAAAAACATCTATAGCTTTTCAGCCCTGAAATAAAACCTGTCTAAAGAATCCTGATCTAGAAAAACCAAAAGCGCTAGCATTACAGTAAATTGAAAGGAATTGTTTTAAAGCAAATATTGCGAACAAAATAATTTTAAGCTCAGCAAGTAGCGAAGCATTCAATGAAATTTGTCAAGAGCTGAAATTTACTCGAACCATAAAAGAAATTTTAACATCTTACCTTGTTTTAGAATTACTAAGGATGCAGTCCCTCGGGAAGCAAGCTCAATAATTCAATAAAGAATTAGTAGAACTGAACCAGTAACTGAAGTGTTTTCACACGTCGACAAGACAGTGACCTTAGTCGACTAAATATGCATCGCCATTTTGTCAATGAAAGCCGGGAATCAAGCCTGCAATTCTTCGCTTCCTGTGTCCACCACTGCAAGACAAACTATTTTCATTAATTGTAAATCTGGTATTCAGTAAATCTAGCAAAGGTCTCAATTGAATTTTGAAAAATCAAACAGAAAACAAAACAAAATGTTGCAATGTGCTGCGGTTGTACACAAGAAACCCAAATTTCAAACTTGTTTGAAAGGCATGAAACATTCGACGTGTGTCACTGCGAAGTCGCTGCATAGGTCAAGAAGCCCACCAAATCACTCAAGTGTATATTCTGATAGCTAACAACTTTCGCTGGACTAAAAAGTCGTTCTGACTCAGATCTACAGTGGTATGATAAAGCAATTATTCCACTCACGTCTTGTTGGATATGAGGTAAACGAAAATAGCTAACTTGTCGGACAAAATCGGAAGACGGATATCAGATCGGAAGGGGTATATCGCTTGATACCCGTCCTACTGTTCAATTTTTATATCACGTGATGCATTTTAGCCAATGAGAGTGCAAAAAAGTCAATAGGTGGGTTATAATTATAGCTCTTATAACCCACTCGTTGATTTTTTTGTGCTCCCATAGGCTAAAGTGTATCACGTGATAGAAAACTGTAGGAGGGGTATCAGCTAGGCGATAATTACATATATACCTCTTCCAATTTTATATCTGTCATCCAATTTTCTCCGCCAAGTTGGCTATTTTCACCTCGTATCCAACAAGCCTCGCTTCTCAGCCAACTGTTCATTTTTCGGACATTCTATCAGCCGCGGACATTATACCCTCCGATATACCAGCTGCCAGAAGGGGTTTATTTACTAAATATACATGAGTTTGACCATATATAGAAAACAGCCATGAATCCAAACCAGAGCCGCATGTACAAGTTTTGAGAACAATTCTTGCTGGAAAGCACTTGTAAGATATCTGGAACTTCTCAGCCCTGAAACAGAACCTGTTTCAAGAATTCTGAACTAGAATAACCAAAAGCATTACAATAAATTGAATGGAATTGTTTTAGAGCGAATGACGCGAGTTCACAGAATAATTTTAGTAGTAAAAAACTATTAAACATTCAATGAAAATTGTCAAAAGCTGAAACTCGAACCGTAAAACAAACTGTTTAATGTCCTAAGTACTAACCTTGCTTTGGAATTAGTCGACAGTCCCTTGGGAGGCAAATTGAGTAAATAAAGGACTGGCAGAACTCAGTGAGTAATTGAAGTATTTTCACATGTCAACAAGACAGGAAAATTGCTCCATTAAATGAATATCGGCATTCTGTCAATGACTTGAATCGATGCTTCAATTTTTTGCTTCCTGTGTTCACCATCTGAAAACAAACCATTTCCACTAATTGTAAACCGGTGTTCAGTAAGTCCAGCAAAGGCTTCCATTTCATTTTGAAAAACGAAACAGAAAAACTATGTAAACAAAAACATCGCAAACTGCTGATTAGTGTGTACACATGCAACCCAAACTTCAAACTTCTTTGAAAGGCACGGAAACTTCGACGTGTGTCGTTGCTAGATCAAAAAACCAGCCAAATCACTCGAGTGTAAATTCTGACAAATGACAACTTTTGCTGTTCAAAGTATATTATAAGTTTAAAAAATAATTTTGAATCATATTATATCCAGTGGTTTGTTTTTAATAATATAACAATTATTCCACTCACGTGAGATATGGGTTGAAAATAGCCAACTTGGCGCTTTGCCCCTCGTCGGCTGTCTATCACCTCATTTTCAATGTGTGTTCATGGAATAATGATTAATTATTGTAAAATGTAGAGTCTCTGATACTGTATTTCACAGAAGTGCAATCCTCAGAGATTTCAACTCTCCGTATTTTATCGCGAATCTCCCAATTTTAATTTACACGTGGCAAAAATTGACTTGTAAATTGCAACCTGCCAAGTTAAGCCCTGCTAATATATATATTATAGTACATCTTAATTAGGACTGTACAAAAGTCATATAACCCAAGTTGACACATTTTAAATAATATAATTACTGAGAATTATCATTATAAGATTTGTAATTTTTCTCATACATGTCTCAAACATTGGAAACATATGTTTGAAATGGTATATTTTACAACTACAATTTCACTTCATAGGCAATGTAAAAAGTATAATTTCATGTTTAATTATGTATTTGCTAGATAAACAATGCTGGGATTCTAGAACTTGGCAGCATAGAAAACACTGCTCTTGAGTCATTTGATGAAGTCATGAATGTGAATGTTCGGTGAGTATGGCTTGGAAAATATTTGCAGCCCTGATATTTAAAGCCTGCTTCACACTAGCGACGTAAGCGTAAGCGCAATCGCTATCGCAACACAAAAAAATCTAGTGTGAAGCGAGAAAACTTAATCGCAATCGCCAGCGCAAGAAAAAAGAAAAATTTTGGTTTCTTGTGCTTGTCTTGTGCTTGCGATTGCATTTGTGTCAGAAATATTCTAGTGTGAAGGCGCTTGCCATTACGATTGCGCTTGTGTCAAAATTTTTGGTGTGAAGGTCCTTACGCTTGCGATTGCGATTGCGATTGCGCTTGTGCTTATGTCGCTAGTGTGAAGCAGGCTTAAAGCATTAAACGAGATTCTGAGACAGTCGAGGTATTTCTGGTTCGTAATATTCATAACAGCCTCGGTTCCCTTTAAAGACAGGTAGAGGCGGTGTAAAGCTCTCCAGAGACTGAGAGACTTTACCCCCCTCACTCTGTATGTGCTCCGTTATGGGTATTTAAAGGTAAAGCTACAAAGATCACAGAAAAGTCGGAACAGTTTAATTTCTATGCAGTTGGGGTCCCTGAGAATGGAACTGGTGACCTCCATCACAGAAGGCAGCGCATTTACCAACTGTGGTACACCTGATCCTAACATACATGTCAACACTGAGAATCGAACTGGGGACCTCCATCACAGAAGGCAGTGCACTTACCAACTGTGGTACACCTGATCCTAACATACATGTCAACACTGAGAATGGAACTGGGAACCTCCATCTCAGAAGGCAGCGCACTTACCAACTGTGGTACACCTGATCCTAACATACATGTCAACACTGAGATCGAATTGGGGACCTCCATCACAGAAGGCAGCGCACATACCAACTGTGGTACACCTGATCCTAACATACATGTCAACACTGAGAATAGAACTGGGAACCTCCATCACAGAAGGCAGCGCACTTACCAACTGTGGTACGCCTGATCCTAACATACATGTCAACACTGAGAATGGAACTGGGAACCTCCATCACAGAAGGCAGCGCACTTACCAACTGTGGTACGCCTGATCCTAACATACACGTCAACACTGAGAATGGAACTGGGAACCTCCATCACAGAAGGCAGCGCACTTACCAACTGTGGTACACCTGATCCTAACATACATGTCAACACTGAGAATGGAACTGGGAACCTCCATCACAGAAGGCAGCGCACTTACCAACTGTGGTACGCCTGATCCTAACATACATGTCAACACTGAAAATGGAACTGGGGACCTCCATCACAGAAGGCAGCGCACATACCAACTGTGGTACGCCTGATCCTAACATACATGTCAACACTGAGAATGGAACTGGGAACCTCCATCTCAGAAGGCAGCGCACTTACCAACTGTGGTACGCCTAATCCTAACATACATGTCAACACTGAGAATGGAACTGGGGACCCCCATCACAGAAGGCAGCACACTTACCAACTGTGGTACACCTGCTCCTAACATACATGTCAACACTGAGAATGGAACTGGGGACCTCCATCACAAAAGGCACCACATTTACCAACTGTGGTACGCCTGATCCTAACATACATGTCAACACTGAGAATCGAACTGGGGACCTCCACCACAGAAGGCAGCGCACTTACCAACTGTGTTACACCTGCTCCTAACATACATGTCAACACTGAGAATGGAACTGGGGACCCCCATCACAGAAGGCAGCACACATACCAACTGTGGTACACCTGATCCTAACATACATGTCAACACTGAGAATCGAACTGGGGACCTCCACCACAGAAGGCAGCACACTTACCAACTGTGGTACACCTGCTCCTAACATACATGTCAACACTGAGAATGGAACTGGGGACCCCCATCACAGAAGGCAGCACATTTACCAACTGTGGTACGCCTGCTCCTAACATACATGTCAACACTGAGAATCGAACTGGGGACCTCCATCATAGAAGGCAGCGCACATACAAACTGTGGTACGCCTGCTCCTTTAAAATAAATTTATAATGGTATAAATAATAAATTTATTTACAGTAATCATTTAATTTTTATAAGTTTATTGATAAAAACTATGAAAGGGTAGAATTATTGTAATTGAAATTGATTTTTCAATTTCAGTTTGAAACTATGTGAAGATGCGTTTTACGTTGCACTTCAGTATGACTTCTGTTGCACCTGCAATGTAAATAATTGAATTGTTTGAATTGCTTTCTCTAGGTCTGTGTTTCATCTAACATCCCTGGCTGTTCCTCATCTTATAAAGACTGAAGGTACAGTGCAGTGTAAAATAATTACAACACTGCAGGCGAATAGATCGTTACTTGATGTCATTGTTAAACTTTACATTCTTCTTCATTAGCATACAACAGTAGTCTTGAAAAGGACAAAGAAAAACACTAACTGACTTTAAAGCTGAAGAAAGCTTGTCAAGTGAAATGACTGGCTAAACTTTCGGTTCTGTGTGTGTAGTTTCAATGTAGAAATTGCTATCAAAAAATACATAGCAACAGCTGAGTAGCAAGAACGATAATGGGCCGTACATTCTTTGTAAAATTTCCAATTTTTAAATACCACATCGCGGAAAGAATACTTAGCAAAATATCAATTTCATATTTTCAGGGAAAGTTTGTTTAGCAGGACTATTTCATTATTCAGGAGCTTTGTTTTTGTAGTGGAATTAGAAAACATACCAATTTCTATATAAAACTACTTTAAGGGCGCGTTCGTTTTGGATATTCCGGAATAAGAATATATTTCGGAATAAGAATATATTCCGGAACAGGTGAGTTTTTCGTTTACCAAACGAACGATTATTCCTGATATTCTGGAAATTCTAATGCGACGTCATTGATCTAGCTCTTCCGGCTATTCTGCTCCAAGGAGCAGAATGGAATGGAAATCCACCTATTCCGGAATGAGAATAGCTCCCAAACAAACGCATACTTGCATTATTCCAGTAATTCTTATTCCGGATTGATCCCAAACGAACGCGCCCTAATTTGCATTTGCGACTATATGCTTAAGGCAGTGCACCAAATAACTCGTAAAAGCTCAGGATGTGTTGAGCAGCACACTAAATCATGATTTGTTATTTTTTCAGGCTGTATAGTAAATGTATCAAGTGTTAATGGAATCAGAAGTGTAAGTCAGAACTACTTTATAACAAATTAATTTATCCGCTCTACAAGTTTCCTAATTATTCTTTTTTAAAACTCTTATATTTACTGTAAGGTGAATTACAGTGGCTAGTGACAACAGTGTTCTGAAATTTCTAGAATACGACATGGTGCTATAATTTGCATAACTTTGATATATAATTCTTATGATAAAATATGACATTACAAGAGGAGTTATGTAGACTCTTTAATGAAACTGTTAACACAAACAAAGTATTAACCTACCTTTAAAAAGCCAACCGCAATCCAGCTCTCTACCTTATCGAATTATGGGCTAATTTAACCTCTTTCCTCTTCATTTATGCCGAAGTGCACCTTCCTCCTTGGGGATGTCTTATTTTTTTGTTTTCCTGTCAATATTTTTCTCAGCTGTTTTGGATCCATTTGGTTTTTCCAGTGCTGTATGTTATTATACAGATAGCTCTTGAATTAACTGTGCACAGAGGTTCTGCTTCTCAATTTAGATTTTAAGATTCCCTGGCTCTCATTCCTTACAGATTTTATAAGGTCATCGCTGAGGCCATCCGCCACTAGAACAGTTCTGCTGCACTCCAAGATTTGTATAGTCTTCGCCCCCATCTATATATTTGATAATTTTGTCCAAAACTAAGCTTGATTCCCTTACTCCTGTAATACCTTCTCCTTTTCACAATCGGTAACCCACGGTTAGAGATTCCGATTTTGTGTTTTTAAATGTCTTTATAAAAGATTCTCAGGAATAGAAGCTCGTCAAGCCGTCTTATTTGCCTATACCTTAAGATTGTCTATAAAAGTAAATTTATGGTTTATGACACTCTTGTTGTTCCTTAAGTTATAATCTGACTTCATCTTTCTTAGTATCACAGCAAAAATTAAAATAGGAATAATGACAAGAAATGAAACTTCCTTACTTGATTTTTTTTATACTGGAAGTATAAATTGTAAAGCTGCTGTCAAATCTGTCCTCTGGGATTCATCTTGTGCCACCTTTTTTAAGGTACACCATTCACCGTCCTTTCTACTTCTCGTTCTCGATGAAATAGTAACAGGCCTCCTTTGGTCTGCCACGGGGTTTTTCCATTGGGTGTCCATATGAGAGCAATGATATGTAGAGGAGATGAGAGCATGAGGAGGGTGTGTCCAAGCCGTGTGTCTAAGCCGTTGCCATCTTCGCTGTCGGATCTCCACTGACACAGGTTTTAGGCAGGCTCTGTCAAGGAGGTCTTCATTGCCGATGGATGATAAGTAACAGTGAAAACTAACCCCCCCCCTTCTCCCCCACCTCTTACTGTTATCTCTGTTATTCAGTTTTTCATGCTCAGGATCGATCAGTTTGATAACACTATGTGAAGTTTTAAAGATGTTAATATAATTGTTATTGTTTATGTTGTTAATGTTACGGATGTTGATGTTATAGTTAAATGAATTGTTATCGTAATCATCATCATCATCCACGTCATAGACACCGTTGTCGTCATCAACGTCATCATTATCCTTATCGTTTACTTTATCAATACGGCAGCGTGGTTGGTGCAGTGGTAAGATGTCTGCCTTTTAACCACAAGGTCCCGAGCTCAATTCCCGGCTCAGTTGAGTGTTGAACCTGATTTGTGTGACCTCCTTCTGCCAAAATTGACTCAGCTTTTCCTCCTTACGAGGTCAGTAAAATGAGTACTGGTTTCTGCGGGGAACTAACGCGCGATGGATTAGTGCCCCGTCCAGGGGGGTCAATGACTCTCATCCATTCTTTAAAACACTACAGAAACCGGAGATAAGCACCGACTCCAGTGGGTCACATAGGTCTGTAGGAGGATTTATCTTAGCTTATCCTAATTGTTATTGTAGTTATTGTTGTAGTTATAACATAAGTTGTTTTATAGTTCCCAGGATTACTGGCCTACAATGTCTCCAAGAGTGCCGTTGATCAACTGACAAGATGTGTAGCATTAGGTAAGAATCTGCTACAGTGTAAAGGGTATTCCCAATTTAGTATACAGTATACCGGTACCAATTTAGTAAATTGACTCGCTTAGTATATCTGCAAAACTTGGGTTTTTTTTGTCTCAAACGGGGTTAATAGTGGCCTTATGAAGATTCGCGAGCACCGAAGGTTTGGAGTTAATCCGCCCGAACAGAAATAGAAAATAACTGCTCTTGGCTATTGTATTTTCATCATACCTGTTAACTCTGACGCGTCAGCATTTCTTCACACGCCTGAAAATCTAGTCTCCTGTTGCCTTTTGATTCTTGCTATTGTATTCTTTACAATTTTGATGTTTTGATCATATCTATCACACGCCTAGAATTTCGACCAGGTACGCATTTTTGTTTTATGGAGTGTCCTTAAACAAAAGCAAATATTATATAGTGTACAAGAGGACTTTATACACATCTGCTGATGTATTGGCAAAGGCACGGCGGGGATTTTCATACGTCCTGCCGGCAACAGGCCGCTTTCTTCCGACTGGCGGGAAAATTCCCGCCAAAACAGCCGCGCGTACGTACCGTGCTTGTGTGTGATTTAAGGTAGCTCAAACCAGTTTCAACACTTGAAAGAAATCTTTTTATTAGAAGGATTGAGACTACGACACTTTATCACTTCATTATTGCTGAAAAAGACTCGGTCATTTTTGTAAAAAGTAAAAAGTTACCATGGTAACAGCAAAGCCCTGCAAAGACACTCCATTTTTAAGCTTTAGCTGCTCATATCTCGAAAATGAACTCGGTGACCCCAATTTTTTATTTCTGAAATTTAGTCAGCATGCCAAATTAAAACTTTCTGGAAAGTTTAGAATATTTCAATGGAGCAGATTCAGAGCCACCTTAAATATTGAAATTTAAGGTAGCTGTGTATTCGCTCCGTAGAATATTCTTAAACTTTGCAGAGATTTTTATTTTTGCCTGCTTGATCAGTTTTTGTGCAACAAAAAATTGGAGTCATCGTGTTTGTTTATCAGATATGAGCAACTAAAGCCAAAGCACACTGTGTTTTTGCAAGCTTTTCCTGTTGCCATAGCAACTGGTTACGTCAAGAAGAAAACTGCATCTTGTTAAACAATAGATGTTCTGCATGGTACCGTAACATTGCTATTACGTGATTACATGATTAAGTGCTGTGCTGTCCATCCTTTTAATAGCGAGGTCTTGAAAGTAAAACCGTAACTTGCTCTTGAAAAGACTTGATATATAAATCCCGGTGCCTTGTAGAGTTTTCTGCCACTGAGAAACATCGTATCCAAACACAAGTAAAAATACGATAATATAGAGCTTTCTGCCACTGAGAAACATCGTATCCAAACACAAGTAAAAATATGATAATTTTACGTGTGTAAATATCACTTTTCCGCCAATCAGCAATCTTCTTGCATTACTATGACAACGGTCGCTGTTGCATGCACATGGTAGTCGTTTAGAATCAGAATGTTTGTTCGGGCACTGGAAAATTTTGTAATAAAACATATAGACAAGTTTAAATAAAACTTTAAAATGATTGAGAGGTTTGGATTGTGCAACGACAGGAATTTGGGCGAGTTTATTTAAGTTTAAGAAAACGTAAATGCCAAAAGAAGACGGAAATCGATCAGGTGCTTGTAAGCCATTCATCTATGAACGAAAAGTGAAATTCGCTCGCTTGAAGAAATATCTCCTACAATGGTTGAAATCCTTGTAAGACATTGTTGTTTATATAATAAGCAGAGTAATACATAGCCGTTTCTCCGCGTTCACTCGTGAGATATGAATTTGAACACTCGAAAATAAATTCCATATCTCCGCGCGCCTATGTATTACTTTCTGTTTATTGCTCCCTGGACCAACCGGTAAGCAAACCATATAGAGATATCGAACAGACAAAAATATTTTTTTTTAAATTGACAAATCAATCAGTAGCCATTTTGTTATAAGTGTGGTTCATGACCAAAACTTAGTAAATGTAGATACGTTTACGGGGAACTGAATGCTCGTGGTTGACGCAGTGGTAAATCTCCGCCTTCCAACCATACGATCCCGAGCTCAAACCCCGGCTGTGTCGTGTTTTGAACATTTGTGTGACCTTCTTTTCCGCTGAAGTTGACTCCGCTTGCCATCCTTATGTGGTCGGTAAAATGAGTACTAGCGACGACTAGGCTAACTTGCGACGGATTAGTGTCCCGTCCAGGGGGAGGCAATGACTCTCATCCACTTAACACTACAGAACCGGGGATAAGCTTCGGCTCTAATGGGACACACCGAAAAAGGATTATTTTAGCTTTTTACGGGGAACTAGAATTTCCAAATTACTGTACCAAATTACTACCAAAAATATATATTCAACGTGAATCAAACTGAAAATCTTATTTACAAAGAAAAATTTTTCTTTAATAAATGCATAAGTAGATCTTATTTTCCAATGTATGAAAATTCAAAAAATAAGTACATTAACTTTTCTCGTATTATTATCGGATGGAAAATGAATTAGTTAAAAAAATGAGCGCATATTTTATTTCCGATATAGTTTATAAGCAAACCAATTATGACTTTTTGGTTTGATATAGTGTTACTGTCTATTTTATATATGATTTAAAAGTTAAATGTTTATTTATTTTTGTTTTTGTTTTTTTTAGAACTAGCTCCTAAGAAAGTGAGATGCAATGCAGTGAAGTAAGTTTGACAGACGTATTTTCAAAATAAACCGCAAGGTTTTCAAGTTTAGCTCTAGACTATATATAGTTAAGTCTTAATTCTTGTGTAGCATCACTCATTAACAGTACTTGCAAACGAACAGAAAAAGACTTACACGAAACGAAGATTCAAGGGAAAAGCGTAATTCAAGTTAATAGATATTCCGCGGCGTTTTATTTTATAAGTTCTCAAATTGGAGTTGCCAAACGCTTCAAACCATATTATACTTGTTAATTCCGGATTGTATTCGATATTTTGTGATTTCCTTCACAAATAGACCTGGATCATGAATTTTAGCAGTCTTTTAGCATTACAGCTTCTAAGTTTTAGTTTTTCTTTTTGTAATTTACCCATTGATCTTTCATGATTTTTTGAAAGATATTACTTCCATGCACGTCTCGTAAAAATAGATGTAGAAAGCTGATGGCTGTGTTTTGCCCCACAGTCCTGGCGTAACTATAACCGAACTCCAAAAGAGAGGAGGCCTGGACGAACAAGCTTATCAACAGGTTTGTTTACAGTCATACATGGATACTCCTAATCCCCTTCAGATAATCTTTATTTATTATATAACTCCAGCATCTAAACATACGTAAAAATACACCTTTCAGTTTCAGTTTATTAATTTGACTGGAAAAAGAAACATATACATGCAGACATTGAAAATATTACAAAAATATTACTTAGAGACTAAAGAGACATAAATTACAAGTAAAAGAATTAAAAAAATTTTCTGGCGAGGAAACTCTAATAGAAATCGTGGGACTTATTGGTAGAGCTCCCTCCCTAACCTAGGGCTAAATTTAAATAATAAATAAACAGCGAAATAAAAAGCAACCAAAAAACGGACAAAACA
>JAOBYJ020759422.1:0-12872 GCA_025403565.2 Palythoa heliodiscus | reverse complement strand
TTGTTTGATTGTGCTTGAAACATTTCAAAATTATGCAGCAGTGACGCAAGACTAAACCAAAAACCTCGTGCCGATAAGCGAAAGTGTCGACACAACATTTTGAACTTAAATTTGAATTTGCACGTGTGTTGCAAACGGAAGTGCCAAATTCTGCAAGGTTTTACGAATTTAGCTGAATTGGCCGTATTTATCCAGAAAGACGATTTGATTCGCTGAAACGAATTTTTCGACTGGCCTGGATAAAAACGGGACGCATTATTTCGTAACTGAATTGACCGTATTTGTCTGGAGTTAGAAAATGGTAAGTTAAAGAAGACCAAAATAGGTAAATACGGAGACGAACTAAAAAGTTGTAACTAACAGACCGACTTTAGTTCATCTCTTTAGTGTGTCTCGTATTTATGCGGCTGATACACTAATAATTCGTTTGTTTAGTGGGTCGAAAAGACGTGGGTCTGTTAACATTGACTTTTAAGTTCACCTCCGTATTTATCAAGACGAACTTTGTATTTAAACTCAACAAAGATGCGGGTGTGTGTGTGCGAATAATTTGTCCCGGTCTTTGTCTGAGGCGAATAAAACGTCTTTTTGGATTAATACCGCCAATCTTACGAGGGCTAAAATGAAAACTGGTTTTCTTAAAGGAAAGAAAAGAAAGAAATTTATTCGGCTCTGATCCTGCCTTTAATTTGGGTAAGCGTTAGATTTCTGCGGGAAAATAAATGTGTTTATCTGCCGTACATTACTGGCGCCAAACGGTAAAACCTCACATGATTTCGGACGTCAGTTTTGTTTTGTGTAAAACTAAAATGACAATCATAATTACACGGTTTGTCAACCTTATCATGATTGACAGCTCCGAAATTTTCGTCGACTGCCTATCAAATTTTTCCGAACATTTCGGCTTCTTCGGGATTAACACCTTCCATCGAGCACATCCAATCACATGCCTGAAAATTTCTCTTATTGTGATTTAGATTAGTATGAATACTAATCGCCAAATGTCAGGCGAACAATAGGCATTCTGCCTACGATCTTGTTTTAATCAATTTTACCCAGGTGAAATATGACAAAATTTTATTAATATTCGGACCACCTTTCACGAGTTTTCCTCTTTCTGACAGTTTCCTCTGTCTGACCTTTGCAGATCATTTTTGAAGGAATAAGGGGCAGGGATTATCGTGGAGACATTGCCATAGATGATATATCATTTGTTACTGGGGACTGCTCAATCCCAGTGAGACGATATTAAAATAACCTCGGCCGCTGTCGACATACCGAGGTGTCCATTGCGATTGCCTCCTTCCTTCCTTCCCTCCCTCCCTCTACACGAGGAAGATTGTGGGCAATAAGCCAGAAGGCAAGTGGAGAAGTGCTACATCATTTAGAAAACTGCTTTTTGTGCTTTATACCTTTGGCAAAGTCGAAGAAAATATATTTATGTTGTCACTCGAGTTTTGCCTATTGAGGAGCAAAGTTTTTGACCGTATTATTGATGGCAACAAAAAATTATTCAAGTGTTTAGAAGTTGTCTTATATCCAGAAAAGTGATACTTGTCTTAGGAAATGTCTTTGTGAGTCTTTATCTGGTTTGTCCAGTGTTTCTTCTCATAACTATATATCTACATCTGTTATTATGACAGAAGTCAAGTGAACGAAAAACGAGAAAGGCATTCAATGACCTTAGATTTCATGATACAATTTTTTTGCTTCTTATTCATTACTTACTTCTGTTAGTACTTATACTTGTAAGTAATGACTAAGAAGCAAAAAATTTCATTGTGCAATCTTAGTATTTTCGATATCATATTTAAAATAAAAATATATATATATATTACACGAACTGTAACAGTGATCTTGATAAAATTAGAATTATTAATTGTGAGAAATAGTTGCATGTCAGTGATTACGTTGTTATAAAAGCTCAGAACCAGTGCCAAACAAGTAGCCATTCCTGGCACAATGGAATTTCCGACTGTAAAGCTGCTGCTGATTAACTTTGAGAATAACCTTATTTCTAATCAAAGTCTTCGGAGATCCTTGAATCATTGAACAGCAGGTCAAGGTAGGAATGCGAGCTTGTCTCAATTGTAAAAATCTTTATCTACTTCTGCATGAAAGAAACATTTAGCAGAGAGACAGACTTAAAAAATCTAGAAAGAAAAAAAAATCACTTTTCTTGTGAGAACATACCTCAAATTAAAGATAGCTATTAGTAATACATTTCTTCCTCGATTAACCGTATCCCGAATAACCGAAATTCAATTATCCGAACGGATGGTAGAACCAAAACAACGGCTCAAGTTCTCATCGATTTAAGTATTTCCAACCGAAACCTAGAGCAAAAATATTTTGCGGGTACGTTTGTCATGTTCGCAAGCGATTTTTTATCGTCAAAATTTGATGTTACAACGTGCGGGAGTTCAGTTTCTCATCACGCACGGCAAGGGGTTTTGTTTAAGAACATTATAAGTGACTGATCAATGCTTGCCTGCACAGTCATAAATAAAAAATTCGATTACAGTTTTCCAAGTTGTATTTACCAGTTGTTCGGATAATCGAATCATTTTATTCTTCAAGTTACTTTCTTCGAGATAAGTAAAAATTCCTAATGTATTTCAGACGAATGAAGAGTTTTCTGTCAATAGTCACTTTGTTGAGTAAGGCCACAATTGAATTGAATGTGCATGTATCTAAGACAGCAATAAAATGTGTTCCGCTCATTGTTTATCGTCCAAGCCCAATAGTGATATTGTAATGTTTGGCATGGTGCGTGAGGAAAAAGAAAACTACACTGGTGAAATCCCGTGGGTAAATAAAGTTCATGATACAATTATAACAGCAATTTCAAATTCGTTCTAGTCTCAAATATTGAATATCAATATGGGATTAATATCTGAATTTCAGTCATACCAAATTTGATAAAGAAATGTGTATAAGTTTGTTTTTCCTAACTTGACAAAAATAATTCTATAGACTTTTTGTATTGATTGTATGGGCAATACTGTTAGAATGTTGCAATTACATCTGGCCATGTAGCGCCATCAATGGGATACTTCATAGCAAAGAGAATTCTTTATAGTAATGATGCAACACGTTGATGCAAGGTATATCTTTTTTTCCTTTAGCCTTGATTTTGTGAGCTCTATAGGCTATTATTTTCCACACAGCAGAACGATAGATATTTTGAAATAAAGTGACGTCAGCAGCTATATAAAAATCTGACTAATAAATTGCCATTGTCGTCGGAAATAGCAATCATTTTGATCTTAAGAAAACAATTTTCGAGTTCAATGACCTGTATTTCTCACCTTCAAGAGGCAAATATGGATAAATTTCTCTCAAGACAAATACGCTTAGATCACGCAAAACCCGAGGCAAATTTTTGTTTAAGCGATATCTTCTTAAGACACTTTTAAATACTTCATTCAATACTTTTTACTATATCATTAAATTTTCTTATTTGCTTATTTGTCCACCGTTCTTCTTGTACAATTGTAAATTTTGTTTTATATCTACGGTTAAAAAGTGCATTTGCTGTAAAGTTAGACAGATTTAAAACTGCATCACAAAAGAGGCCACAGTCAGTAATCTATAAACGGTAGAATACCAAACCCGGGTGGATTGGCAACCCTGGCGGTAACTCCAACATGGAAGGATACAAAAGGGTAAATCCTATCCAATACCCCGCCGCTATAGTTACGTAGATCATAATATTGTAAATTTTAATCTAGGTGGTTAGAACATTGTTAACTCTAACCAAGGGGAATAATAAACGGTAAGCCATAACGTAGGGGAATATATTAAACCTCATCTGGGTTGATACAGCATTTTATTACATGGCAAGTCAAATTTCTAGGGCCAATAACCAAATCCAGCACGCTGATTGGCCAAAATCGGTCCAATAACTTCCCATACAAGACCGGGAAGTTGCTGGACCGATTTCTCGCTAACGCGAGCGCGCGTTTGTTCTCTTTTACTGACCTAAAACTGAAGCTATGTAATAAATATCTTAATATCCTCGTTTGCTCGGTCTGTCCTGGAAAATATTTACCCTCGGTCTTTCGTACAAACCTCGCTACGCTCGTTCTGTACAGTCAAAGACCTCGGGCAAATATTTTCCCGGACAGAACTCGCACTCGGTTATCAGTAAGATATATATAAACCGTAGCCTATGTCAGTAGATGGAAATAACACGATAAACTCCAACTTTGGTGGATTCAACGAGATGACCCTAACCTTGGTTGATACAATACTGTAAACCATCACCTTGGTTCTTGGGTGTCCTACAAGATCCAATTAACGGCTATCCCAAAACAAAGGAGGGCAAACCCGTAACCTTTTAAATGGTGGATACAACACGGTAAAACCTGACCTAGGCTTCTAGGTGTCCTCCCATTCCAAGGGAAAACTAAAAATCAACCCCAAATCTATACAAATATACTTAATGCATAATGCATAATGTCGGACGGTGTCTTTGCTACTTTTATCCTAAGGGCGTTTGAGAAGCAATTTACAATGACGTGTGTAAAATACAGTAAATAAATGTTCAGGCCCAAAGGCAAATTCTAGCTAAAAATCGAGCCTGTACAATTTCAAATGAAATACAGATTTCGAGGCTGGAAAAGACTAGTTCAATGAACTACAGAAATGAACGCCCATGAAAAAGTGTATCTTTTTATATTATCTTTCCAACAAACTCATTGGAAAAAAAATATTCCGACGAGTTACTGTGTTCGTGTTTATTTTATATTTCTCCGAATCTGTCGAGACAAGTTCCCTATCCCCAACAGCCAAAAACGCAATATAGAGCTACTTATAAAACATCTTTATAAAAAAAACACCCCAGTTAACCAAAAGCTATAAGCAAGTGAGAAACTGAAACTGAAATAGATAATATATAGAAACAATAAGAAACATTTATATAACTTTTTTGAAAAAGATATTCATTGAAGTATATGCATGCACTGGACATCATCAATTAAAATTCCTCTGGCGCAATTCTATTTTCATGCCTATAGAAGACATTTCAAAACGAGTTAACATCTGTTGGAAATTGAAAGCAATAAAAGACTGTAAACGAAATTTAGGATTATATTTTGGTTAGGGTCAGTGCACTCTGTTCTGAAGCTGGAGATACGTTTAATAAAAGCAAACTGCGGAACTAAATGTATTAAAAACATATGTTACAAATGTACTTTTATTAATGCTTATAAAGTCTGAAATTGACTCGTAGAACAACATATAATGGATAATTTACATTCCATACGTCGTCACATCTTCTAGATTGTAACTTCATGCAGAGTGTAAATTTTTAGAGTTTCTAATAGTTTCTGACAAACGGTTCCCAGGTGCCCGTCGTTAGCTCCCAAGTGGAAGTAATTAGAATTAAATTGTTCTTATCGAAGCTTCCTAAAACGTCGCTAATTAGCTATTTAAGTTATTCTAACGTGGAAAACTAAAACTATTTGAACATGTAAATAAAAAATCAATGACAAGTATATGAAAAGCTTTATATAAAGATGCAAAAGGAATGTAATGCGTTTATCATGTATTGCAACTTTTGATGCAGTTGTAACTGCAAACAGTTTGTGGCTCGAGACAAATTGTTTGCATTCTGCAGTTTTTCTAGAAGTTTCTGTTTGTATGACGGCGTTATGCAAGAATGAAACCTTGAACTATCATTAGTATTCTAATAAAAAAACATTTGTTGGTTTTGGTTTCCTCAAAGGAAGTGGCATTCACATGCATCATTAAGCATGCATTCTAGTAGTCCAATTATGTTATGGTAGTGCTACTTAGCCTTGAGTGGGACTTGAGAGTGACTTAATTCTTAAGACATTTTTTTACCGTGTTCACCGTACTATTTGCTAAATTCAGTTGGATCATCAGATAAACATGTGAAATCTCTCAAATTTTATACTTATATAGTACTATAATCTAGCTTTCGTTATTCGTTTGTAATGCAGGACGTCCCTAACAATCACTTCGATGAGCGGAGAGATGCTGTTTGAATATTATTAAATAAACAAATATTCAGTTATGATAGATTAATTTACTTCTGAAAGTTAATTAATAAAATGAGTTTGAAGTTAAAGTAATTCATTATTTCCTCAAAAGGCATGTCGCGAAGCTATCCCATCAACAAGTTCTGAAATCCCCTACCTACTGTTGTGTGGATTGGTAATGATTCATGGACGTTCTGGATCACAGTTTATAATTAGCATTTTGATCTGCAAATGACAGGCCTAAAGATATTTTGTGTGGGGTGTACCCCCTTCCGTTTTTTAGATTTAGAATACAACATACTATCCCCGCTATCACAATACGTGAGAACCACTTCTTGCCTTCTAGCTCAATTTACAGGGATTACTTAAATAATAACACTGTATTTTAAACGAGGACACAATTTTTCCCTAAATGCATTTGTTATGTGCCATTTGTGCTTCGATTCACCAAATTAGTAACAAGAAATTAATCGCCGAAGAATAAAAACTTTAAGAACACAAAGATTACAACATGATTAAGGAATTTTTAGACGCCACCCACTGACAAATTTAGATATTGTATGTTTGAACTCATTTTTTTCTATTAATATTTGTTACAATTAGACAAATTTAAAACTGTTTGTGATTCAATTGATATCCACACTTAGGTGTCCTAAACAGAAAAATCAGAATCCAAAAAGCTGCTATTCATTCTCATCTAAATTTTCCACCGAATAATTGTTGTTTCATTGTCTAGTAACGGAAACCGACTTAAGCCGACTTGCTTGTCTGATAATTTTAAAAAGTTATTGTAATCAAACAATGGTGATCACAAACAAAGTACAAACTCAATCGTCGTTTTTAATACGTTACCTCAAAATAGCATAAGACGTAAAAATATGAAATATTGTTTTTAGTAAGACAGTCTTCTACTTATGACAAGTATTATGTTAGTTTTTAGAAGTAATAAAAACCATTTTAAAAACCTCTACTCAAAAATATATTTTCACGGGATTAATTCCATCAATCACCTTAGTCTGTTAACTGCATGATGATTTACCGGCTCTGTAATAAAATACCAACATCCTTGGACATTAGTAATTACATTATTAGAATACCAGCCAAGCGATATAATTTGATGTCCAGATTCCCTGCTGCATTTGCACATGATATTCCTCAACATGAAGATGGATCTCTGCGTCATTTTCATGGCAGCTTTTTGCCTCATTCCAAGTTCAGCAGCTCCTAACAAAACAAGCACCCTAAAGCAAGAGGGCACCAAAGGTAAGCAGATTGTGGTTTGATCCAATTCGTCCTTAATTAGAGGCGGAAACTGGTAATTGCATTTGCTTGTTGGTTTTGTTTTCTGTTATTATAGCGTAATCCTTAGGCAAAAAAGTACATCACTTCTTAAATGAACGAGATTCCTTCCTCAGTAACTTTCTTTAAGATAGTCTAACGAGTGCTTATTAAAAGCTACATGCTAGCTTGTTTACGATAATTCAAGATGCAGACGTCTACAAAATTCATTGATCTGAAATAATGATTTGCTGAATAATATGAATTTCACCTTCTTATTTTAGTAATATGCCTTGTAAAAGAAGCTTCTTTTTAACTAAAAAGTATTAATCGTTTTCAAAAGCAAGTTTTTAGAATCTATGGACAAAGATTTCCTTCCAAGAGAAAAGTTACCTATGCTGCATAGGAATTTTTAAATAAACCATTACTTACAGACAATAAGTATGCTCACTTTCACAGGGCTAAAAACGAGTGGAAATTGCAAGTTAATTGTTTTCAAAACTTAAACAAATGATCTTTGTCTATAGTCCAAAGTTCTGACCCCCAGGACAAATGCGTGCCTTTTTTGTAAGAACCAGTACATTTTGGTGATTGTTTTTAACGTTTTGGACAAATTGAGCCTCCGCTGTTTTCACATTGTTCTTACACTCACAGACGTTTATTATTTAGATTCCGGACTTTTTTGGCTCTGCTTCTTTAGCCAGTCTTGAATGAAAAAGTGTAACAGTTTACAGTACCTGTAGCGTAATAATACCTTGAAGTACACGCTTTTTATAAGAACAAACTTTGTAGGAACACTTAGGCTGAGATTTGCTAAGCCTAAGAACAATCAGCAGGCTGAAATTTTGATCAGACAAGTTTAAGAATTCCATTTTAGATCGAGGTGTACATACATAAAGTTCATAATAACATTTCTAACCGCTCTTTTCGCTTTTCGTCATAAGGCTGGATGAAACAAAAACAAACACGTATTTCTTAGCGCCTTACTATTGTTCCGGGCAACTAACCACTGTTTGGAAATATCAAGAAATAAAAACAATTTAAGAACAATTTGAGGCTGAAATGGCCAAAAATTTAAGAACAACCCAGACCGAAAGTTACTGGTTCTTATAAAAAAAAGCGTGTAAATGTAAATTAATTGTGTTTATTAACGATAAGCCATGTTTTGAAGTACTTTGCTCTGTCAAGGAAACAGGCTTGCATTTACATCATAAGCGGAGCCTTCATTGTTTTAACGTTGTTGGTATTTTGGGGGGAATTTTTTGCCTAGTTCTTATAAAATATCGCTCATAAAAAGTTCTTGTTAAAAAATACGTATAAGACTTTGAAACAAATCACGCTTTTGTAAACGAACTTAGTTAAGCAAAGTATAAACTTACTGACCATCTATTAGACTTACATATATATTCTAATTTCAGTGTACAGTTGTCGATAATATATAATACTATGACTGTAAAGTATAAATTTTATGAAATATCTGTGTATCTGTCTATATTTTCAATATTTTTAAGTTTTTGACACCTGAAAACGTAAACTCGGTAATGAAGCAACATCGCTTAGAAAAACGTAAACCCGCCTAGTACCAGATACCGAGTGAATGCAAAATTAGCTATCGGGTTTTTTTCGGATAAGTTACGTTAATCTTTAGATGATGGCATTTGCAGAAATTATTTTGCTTGGGCATGTCTGTGAAGAAACAGGGCCATTTTAGTCACCAACAAACCGTCACGATCAGATCCCAAATTTTTGGGTTCACTGATTCACTTTCGTTGTCGATTTATTTGAATCATATTGCTGGATTTATTGCTATTAGCTCCAACAACGGTTAGTTTTCGGCCGCTAGGCGTTTTTAAAAGAATCATGAGACATCTGTGTTGAAGGACCGCTCGTGTGCGCACTGTTTGTAGGACGATCCAAAGTTATGCCTTAAAGCCCTCTGCGCGGCAGGTTCTTCCCAGGACATCTATTCGAGCGTTTGGGGTTGCCTTTGATTTTCTTAACACCTAAGATCAAATTGACATTTCATTCCTTTCCTAATCCACTTTGCATATATTCTTTCGTTTTCGAGATTATCAAAAAACACATCATTTGATTGTCCATTTTAAGAATGAGAAATGCCACTTTTCTTTCAATGACTGGTTAGATCACCAACTATTCTCATTACGCCTCAGGAAATTAAGAGCACGAATATTTTGAAGAAAAAAAAAATTGATAAGTTTTTAAAACCTAGTACTCAACTCTGAAACTCTAAAGTTCGACTTTATTAAATTTTTAGCTGATTGGAGGTTAGGGAATTCGAAACACGCGCGTTTTGTAAGTATTGCTATTAGGTAAATCTTCTGCGAGATCGATTCCTTTTCAACAAGTGAAGTACTTCATTCCTCTTATCTGAGTTAATAGCCTAGATCCTTCTGAATTTTGTAACATTGATAGTGTCGTCTGAGAGCAACGTCCATCAACGGATTATATTTGTTTGCTATAACCATAAAATGACAGATTCTTTCGACTGCTGAGAGAATTTAATTTCAGTAATGGTTGTAATTTTCACAGCTGGAAACGCGTGCTTGGCTAAAAGACATGTAAGGCACAGTTTATTGGCCATCAGCTGATAAGATTATGCAATAACACTTGCCATTCTAAGCCGTCGTCAGTTGAAAGTTCTGAGTTCATTAACCGCGATGATGAATGAGCCCTCAGGGTCTCGCAAAACTGTTATATATGCACTTTCTAGTTAGAGAAATCCAGCTGACCATTCATATACGTGATATTTTCAGTTAGGGTTTATGTCAATAACTTTTCCTTAACATTTAATATTCTTTTAATTGATAACTTTGTTCTTTATAACGAAACTTATTTAGTGTGTTAACAATTTTCTGATATTGATGAATGATATTTTTGTATACTGACAGTTTATTGTCACAAATCCAATCAAAAAATTTGTTTTATTCACGATTTTCTGTTTTTCGCAAGATTCATTAAATAGACCTTGTTGATAAATTGCAGCTACTTTAAAATTCTTTTGTCTATATTCAAATTAGCCCAACTAGCCTCGGGATAAGAAATTCTTTTGAAAGTTTAACACAAGAACGAGGCTAGTCAAGCTAATTTGAATGTAGACAATAGAATACTAAGATAGCCGGCTTTTATAAATAGGCTATAATTCTATCTGTATAGAGGTGTTAGGATAGAGATTTACTTACCTAAGTACGAGGTTGACTGTGAGTGTTTATTGGTTCGTGGAAACAACTACGCGAAGAAGTACAGCCTGTACGTACGAGCTTCCCTTTCTCGAAGTAACAGTATCCTGCTACTTCCAAAATAGTTTTTGAGACATAAAGACCGTGTGATGACAGCAATAAGACTTTTGCATGTCGAACAAAACTTTTGAGAGAAATAACGAAAAATAATAAATTTTGTATCAACAAAAAGCTGGTATTCTGAGGTGTACGTTAGTTTAAATTCCCTCTATTTCTGACTGCTGGAACTATAAAAACTAAGGGACAATTGCACCTGTGTGCGTCCCCCAAGCTCGCTCAAAATGTTCGCACTGTCTGAAAACCACATTCCAGGAAGTGCAACTGAAGCAGGGGTATTAAGGATGATTGATGTGTTTTGGTTCTGTTCTTGAGTACTGAGCAAACTAGAACTAAGATAATCCGACTAAGAACTTTGCTAAGTTTGTGTAATGGAACTGATCAAAGTATAAATGTGAAACGTTATAAAAAAAGATATCAAACTCTCTTGCTTTTTTTCTACCAGTTGTTCGTGGCAATACCAAGGGCATCGGCCACTTTCAGAAATAGGGCGGTGCTTCAAAAAGTTCCCATGTCAATACCTCATTTTTGTAGATTATCTTTTCCTATTCTTATTTGTAAACAAAACAGACCACTATCCATTCATGATGGCTGGGGTAGTTAGAACGTTCGCGGAGCGGAAAAAATACCTAGATGGCATCTGCATCATGCTTTCTTTTATTCCTGGTGCTCATTTCGGAAACTTATATTAGACAAAGGCGTTTTGCCTTTTATTTTTTTTTTTGTACCAGAATGGCGGAAATCTCTATAAACAGTTTTAATTCTTACGTTCTTGTTTTCAAGAGTCGGTTTCTCATGTGGCTGGGGTTTTTTATGTACTGTAAAACTATCCCCCGCGTTTGGTCGCAGGACTCCCGCAAAGGGAAACCTGCTTCAGGCCAGTGTTCCTTTGGTAAACTTCTGTGTTTACTGTGCTTACTGTGCTCCTGTTTGACCGCTACTGGCCGTTTTTCAGTTTTCTAATACCTTTTCACTTGGTTTACACTTCCAGTCACGGCGAGAGCGTAGTTTCTCCTCGCTCTTCCGTTTCAGTGTTTCTGTGCCTCCCGGGAGGGAGGACTCCCGGTAAACATAGACGGGGGTGCTCGTGCTCGTGCTATCCCTTAATGTTTAATGTTCTATTTAGCATGGCTCAAAGCCCTCGTGCCCTACAGTCGGGTAGAGGCGAATGTTTTGCTCCTGGATTAAGGTGTGGACTTGCCTTGTTGCCAGTCCTCGTGCTCCTTCATTGCACCATCGAAGTGCACACTAGCTTAGAAAATACAAAAAAAGCCGATGAGGCTGGGCCGAGACAGCTGAGCACGTGCCTGACGCGGGTTTATGAGGGGGGAAGCGTTGGGTTATAGGACTCCCTCAAAGGGGAACTTGCGTCAAGCCAGTGTTAAATACACTATGGTGGAATGCAAAACCAAGGGAAAGAGTATTAGTTTGAAATAACGGGGACTTAAAAATAACCGAGTTCAACTGTACTAAAAAGGAGTCATTTCGATGGACCACATGAAACGTTGTTTGGCAAGAGTCATAGGTTAGTGCTAAAGTCAAGCTCTAGTCTTGCAATTACAAGAAAATATCTAACAACAAAATTAAGAAATGTTTGAGCCTTAAAACTGTAAAAAAATTAACACTGAGCTTAAGCTAAATTTTGAAAGTTTTGAAAACAGTAGATGGCAAAATTCCTTTCTTTTCTGTAACAAATGCCTAGATTAAGGCCCTGATTATATGGAACGATATAGCCCGGTTGAGCGTGCTGAGTTTTTCTACCGAGATCCCGACTATCCGCATAAACTCTGTAAAGACTTGGCGCGCGATTACATATAAACCGGGCTAAGGTTGTGTTTCAGCCCGCTAAACGGGGCTTGCACGTTCCATATAATTAGGGCCTAAATTATTTTATTATTTTCTGTTATATGGTGTCAACTCAAGGTGATTGCGACTTCGAAGAAGATCTGTGCTCCTTTTGGTCGAACATTGACACAGATGAGTTTGACTGGCAGCGAAGAGCAGGGACTACTTCCAGTGCTAACACGGGACCACAGGGAGACCACACCACCGGTAGAGGTAAAACACAGCAGAAAATACATCTATGTATGTTTTTAAGTAGTATGAAAAAAAGAATATTGCTGCAGTATGTTTCGCCTCAATAAAGGGCTCGCATCTACCTGATAATATCAAATCTGCGATATATGTAATTGCCTGCACTCCTGACTAGAATACAGGGAGACGTGGGTTCGATTCCCGCTCAGGGCATATATACCAATTTTTTCTGACAATT
>JAOBYJ020758336.1:0-12877 GCA_025403565.2 Palythoa heliodiscus | reverse complement strand
ATAATAAACATGTACACTTAATGAGCTTTTTTTAGGTCACCTGCGTAGTCACGCGCCGTACTGTTGATGTTGATACACTTTCAGCGGTCTACTGATCTCGTAAATATTACAAAATCTAAAGATGTGAAAAACACGTTCCACTCACAGTTTGCAACGTTTGATATCTTGAAGTGAGCTTTTTAACCGTGCGTGATGTTATCGAATTATGGAATTTCATTTCTTGCCGCCAAAAACGTGAAAATCGCGATATTTTAACACGAGTCATAACGGCAAAAACCTCAGCAAAACGCTCTGTAAGTACAAAGCACGCGCTATGAAGATGATCTTTGGAACATTGACAACCGTATTTAGTTTGTAATAGCACTTTATCGAATTAGTCATTTTTCTATCAAGCGGCCTATCACAACATACTCATAACCTTTAAATAAACACAGCATGATAAGTAACAAAAAAAAATACCACTGTTGCGTGTTAACCATATCTAAAATTGTAAACAAGCAATATCTTCGAGATATAGTATGCCTATCATAGACACAAATCGATTAACTTGTGAAAGAAAAATTCCAAAGATAAATTCACTGTCAGGAAGTCAATACAAAGAATATATTAAACAAAAAAATTACATTTACTATATTTACTAAAGATAACACCAGAACACGACAGTCAGTATCAGGCGAATTACAATGTTTAAAAAATCTTTTGGAAAACAGTAACACTGAGCTTGTCAGGGTGAGGGATGTTAATGAGTTATGTTCGCCCATCCAATAGTTGTCACGCCTCAGTTTTAGGCAGTTTTGGTAATCTATTTTGTGGCCAGCAACAAGATTCGTTTCTATTTTTGGTAACGATTTTCGAAACAACAATTTGCTGGCCATAGACAAGATGCACGAATAATAGGCTAATGCAACGGTGACTTATCTCTTTTACTTCATTTTTAAATAGCATAAAATTATAACTGAATGTTTTTTGGTCTCAATAATTGAATAAAAGAGATGGAGATTTTGAACTTTTGTTGAAAAGCAGATTTGACAAAAGCCACTAAAAGCACTATCACGTGCCAGGGAAACGGATTTCTTCAAAAATCTAAGAATACGCTAACAAACAGAACAAAAACCGCATCTTTATCAAATTTTTCTACCCAACGGGGCAATTTTCTTTGTTCAACTTTAAACCCTATGTCAGTAAAACGTTTTTCCTTCGGATCAAAACCATTCTTTTGGTTAATATTGAAAACTACATCAAGAAATAAGAACCCATTCTGTTTCATTTAATGCGGAATTCGAAACTTAAGATCACGAGAACTCGTACGTTGATCAATGAACCTACCTAGCGAAACTAAAAGGACTTGATGTGTCATAAAGACTGCAACTATACTAGCTAGCTATCACGCATGAATTAAATCACTCACCACTTCAGGTTTTAACCGACATTATGCATAAATTTTAAAAAACAACACAAAAAGTGTTCGGGGAAAAAAAGCCTTCATTTAAAAACATGACCAAGAATTAATGCATTCGCAAAATATTTGAATTTCCCGCAAGTCTTTCAAGGATGGTAAATCGTTTGTTGATAATTTTTGTTGCCTTGGAAACAAAGGATAACCGGGCTGGAAAAGCAGAAACGTATTGTCACATGTTGTCAGTCGCTGTTTGTTCATTTGTTTTTTATTGAGTTTGGCGAAGATAGAAAAACCTGTTATTAATGGAAGGAAAAATCTATCCCTTGATTAACTTTATGTTATGTCAAAAAAGAAGCAAATACATGACCAGCTACTGTACAGAGCTGTTTTTAGATTTATCAGAATGTAGTAATTTTCCCGAGCCACGGAATTTCCTGTCGTTTCCGGCTTTCTCTACGTTACTATATAGATAATCAATTATTGTCTTTCACAAGAAACTTATTATCTGATATGAATTAAATTATTTAAGTCCCCTTATTTCACATCAAATACAATTAGACATAAGTACAAAAATTTCAGTTTCGGTACAAATTGAAAGTAAAACAACAACAACAATTTATTACGGTATTCCCACATATATACATGGTATTACCTTAACTAGTTTAAGTGTATACGAATCTAAATTATTACAACAATTGTTCTCTTCTGTCCGTACAAGCAGTTACAAATGCCCGCAACTGATCTACATATGAAGGGATCCACATTATTTAAAAAGGAATACAATTTTTTCCACATCATCAAATTTATCAAAAACAGGATATTAATCAGAAATTGAAAGTACTAGTCAAACATTTGCTAAAGAGTAAAGGAAGTTCGTGCTAAGGATAATAAATAGTCGCATCATATCAATATATAGCTGTTAAACAACCGAGAACCGATTGCTAATCAGTATTATAATTACATACTGATTGCTAATCAGTATTATAATTACATACTGATTGCTAATCAGTGATATATTGTCATTGTCATATATACTCTGTATATAACAATATTAGTGGAAATCGTCTGGCCTGCTATCTAGATCTTAGTATCAGTGATAACAACCTTAACCTTGTACGCTACGATTTTTTGTACATGTTTTAGTTTATTAAATTCCCTGTGTTCTTATCAGACCGTTAAGTGATCATAGAATTAACATTAAGTAAGGTTATGTGATAAAGTAGATTTGAGCAGTGGTCTTTTGTAGTCAGTAGTAGCACTTGACTGCTTTCTTATGGCCAAATAATCTATTTACCACTGTTTGATCTAAACGGTGCTCTTATTTCCTATGCAAGGAAGAAAAATACAATAACATAGTGTATACGTTGGTTAAACGCATTTTGTTGTTTTTCTGCAAAAAATCACTTATTCGTGTATCTTTTCACACCCGAGTCTGCTTGCACGTACACGCAGGGGGTTTATCATGAACATACGAGCGAAATCCTATGTTTATCAAGCAGCTCTACGTATTTGGTTTACTCCGAGAGTTTTCCAAGCGTTAACTCGGGGACATATTAGATTGCTGTCATTTTGAGCATCAACTTGCAATTGGATAACAGATTTCCGCCACCGCCGTGCGGGTAGCGTGACCGATTCGTAATACAAAGATCGTAAATTTTTGTATCCTTGTTACAGGGGCACCATTTCGGACTTATTCAAGTCACTTCTTCCGATTAAAACGTATAACTACGAATTCGATCTTCCACTAGGGACCACTAACCAGCCGGGCTAGGTTAGGGTCAAATTTATCCCTGTAAATAGGTTGATAATAATACTCAGTAAACTATGGTATAAAAAGCAAAAGCTCGTAGTTGACCTAGGTAAAACTGAAACTACTGCTGTTGAAAAATTTCCTGGTCTCAAATTCGGCATTGAACAACGCGTCACAAAAGCTATAAATTTAGTCACAGCGTCACTGATAACTTGTTGAAATAGTTTGTAATATGCCCTTACACCCTGCAAAAACAACTTATTGACCTTTTCCAAGTCCGTCATCTATACAAACTTGCCTAAGCAAATGTCTCTTCGGTTTGAAAAAAAAATCATACGGTAACAATCAACTAATAAATTCAATTTTTCAGATGTACAGTACTGAGTACTCAAAGAATTGAAAACCTCAAAATACTCAAAAATAATAAAAAGTATTAAGCTGATCTAAATTTAGCGTTGCTTCAGCGTGTCAAACATCAGATATTAGAGTTAGTTCCCATGAACTGTTTTTAAGGAAGGTCAAGAATCCCATTCATGCTATAACCGTAGAGCCACCGACAGCACTCTCCGCCCATACTTACACTGCTTCCACGGTATTGTACGGGAGTAAGCAATATACGAGAGAGACGACCACAGCTCTAGCACGTATCTATTAATTTGTGCGAAATTTTCACAGTAAATAACTATAAGCTTCAAATTAAGGTAATTGAGGCAGTTTAATGTATAGACAATAGAAAATGTTACCAAGGTTATGAGTACTGAAATCACAAGAGTTTAAGATTAAGTCGACGCGTTTTAAACAACCACCGTGTATAAGAAAATAGGCTTACTTAATTGATAAAGGCCGACTACGAATGGTGGTCACTCGATGATATACAGTCTGGCAGTTATAACTGTTAAGACAACTTGGAGGAAACCTCAGGGAATTATTTTGAAAACCGCGAAAGGTCTTAGCACGATTTGAAGCAAAATATTCCGCTTAAACGTTGTGAAGTGCAACTTGTGAGAAAAAGCAGATTCTACGAAATTTTTTGTTGTCGTGCTGAGATTTCAAACTGACTGATAAGTTTCAATAAAATTGAAATTCAATTTTGTTTAAAGAAGATTAACTTTTATTAAGATAACCGAAATCAGGATAGGTCTGGAGTAAACGTGATTACAAGCGAGTGCACGCAAAGACCTGCAGCAGTAGATCTTGAATTTTCTTGTTTTGATGGAGTATTGTCTGTGTATAAGCAAATTTATTCTTCGGCTTTGGGACAAAACGGCACAACTAATATAGCTTTTTACTACTGCAAAATTGAAGATAATTACCATCCAACGAGGCTAACTAGAGAAATTATCTGGCCGTAAAGTAGTTAAGCTATAACTTAACCGATGTCCAATACAAAGTCACCCAACTGACAAATAAAATAATATTCTAGTCCAAACCCCCTTTTTTGCAGGTACAGCTTTAGTTTATTCCATTAGCTAATCTAACGATCAAATTGTTACAGGGCAGCTTACGTTCATGAAAATGAGGGGGATAGTTTCCGCCGCTAGTCTCGCCCTTATTTTATCACATTAAAAAGGTGGGCGCGGGCGTTTCTTTTCTGGCTGTGTTACTCAATGTTTGAAAACAAAAGGTGTGTATAAAAGAAATCAGTTAGCCGCACTGTAATCATTATAAAATAATTGAATTATAGTTATACAGTTTGGGTGTTTGAGCTTGGTGGCCCCTCCCTAAGTCAGTAGGGTAGCTTTCAAAACAAATGGGTTCACCGCTGCAGGGAACTCAACTCGAATTATTTTTGTCTGAGCCTTTTATGGACAACAAAGGCTTTGATTTCATGCACCTTTAAACCGTTCAATATTAAGTTATAAAAGAACAAAGTAATATAATAATTTTTTCACCCGAGTAGGATATTAACCTAAAAGTATAAAACTAGATTATTCTTATCTTACACCATGATTGCACAACTGAAACACTTTGCTAACATTCCACTCGATATCTTATCGAAAAATCGACTCTGGTTTATGCGTATGATGTTCTTGTAAACTGGTGTTACACCTCTTTGAGAATATATCGATGTACTATTACTGTGTGAATCATTTTTATTGAAATTAAACCTAAATGAGATTACGCTTACTCAGTTAGTAATAATAATGTTATTCTCTTGAACTGGTTTGGCCCAAAATATATATATCTTAAAAATCCTGTTACAGGTGTCACGCGATTCCGAAAAAATTAAAGTTGATATACCATTTATTATACGGTTTTTTCTTTCTTCCGCATCATTCATCTACCCATCTATTAATCATCACATTTTCGTCAACATTCTTACTCACTCGTTTGCTTACCCAATTCATAAATTATTTACTGAGATTCGTCACATTACACTTAAAGCTAGGTTGTTTTCTTATTCTGGTTTTATTATTGAATTGAAAACTCATGTGTTTCAAAATTACAAGGAGTCCTAAATGATTACAAAACTTGTTATGTATAGCCAACCCCTGAAGCATTTTCAGGAAAGCTGATCTGATAGAGATTTGTTATTATTCCCAAATTTGACGATGGGGTCATCAAACCTTTTTTAAAAACACGTCGAAACCTTTCACAACAGTTTCGCCTAGTTACAATTGTACTGTGGGGTACGTAATTTGTGGTTAGCAAAAATCTCGTTTCAGTTCTGCAGTGTCACTCGGAGTGGTTATCATAAAGGCTTTTGTCTCTCTCAGAGTGCTGAATAAATGACAGCGTGATAAATCGTGAAACGATGTGGTCACGGCTCGGAGAAGGTTAAAATTTTAGAGATAGTGTTGATAAGCTTAAGGCCACAAATAGATGTCGAGCTGAAGATGCAGTATTTGACTATTTCGGGTTCTTGATAAAATTTGTTGACTATTTGAAATTTTTGCTCGTCAACATATTTGGTAAACTGAAAAACAATACATAAAAAATGAAAATAGGGGATACAATTTTATGGAAAAATGATGGAATGATAGAAAAAATAATTGAATTTGATATTTTAAGGCTTAAAGTCTTTATTGTTCCTTTAATATCTCAGCTTGATTCCTTCAGAAAGATCACCAAAGGGATGTGAGCTGTGGGAGAAGTTCAAATAACATCTTTGGCACTCAACCACAAGTTTCCTGATATCAGAAAAACAGACACGTGGAATCCATATTTCAGCAACCAGCCGCCGACTTCTTAGTGCGTTTTAAAGCAAATATGCAGCTGTGTCGTTCTCGTGTGGTCGAGAAAAAAACAACCTAATTCATAACAATTCTACAAATTAAAAAAATGCGACACTTTGCTAGTGGCATCATATACCTCATGCAGAAACCGAGACACAACATGGTTAAGTTGATAGAAATGAGTTTTCCACACTTTATGATAGTCTCTCTTTCTCTTAGTATTTGTTTATTGCGTTTTTAGTACATTTTAAGTTTTACACCGTGAAAATAGTGAAAGAAAGTGACTTAATAGAACTAGAAGTAGCTTTGTTAAAAACATTAGGTATAACCGTGAATACTTCAGATAAAAAATATTTTATTATTTTTTGTTACATTTCCACTGAAAAAGGTATTCGCAAGGATAAAAAAACTGTTTTTTTAACTCTGTCGCGAGGCAGAGTTTGTTCATCTTTCTGTTTCTAGAGCTTTTTTTAAGTTGTTAAAAACAGCTTACAGGCCAAAATACATTTCCTTCCATTGTTCTTCTTTCAATGATCTGCTTATCATTATACCTTACAAGACTGAAAAAAACTTTGTCGTTTGCCCACATGGCAGAAAACTATCATGCTTTTTAATGGTGGAAATCCCCAGCTTGTTCTAAAACTATTCTCTGCTTTACAGTCTACATTGTAATGCATCAATATTTTGCCTCGATAATCAGCATAGCAATATGTAACATACCATGGAATTTTCTCGTAACTTTCCATCGAATCTCCTATTGAAAGCATACATCATTACATGTACAAACATAATTCCCAAACAATACATCGATAAACAACTTTAAATGCAAGCAATTACAGTTGATAAAAAAAAAGTTAATAGTTTTTTTTAAAAAAACCATATTCGTAATAACAAGGTTCTTAAAGGAATGGTTAGAAAAGGTAGCATCCTTAATTAATTGCTGCATACATCTCTTCTTTTCTTTCCGTGAACAATATCCGTTTAAGCTGCAAGTATTGGAATATGCATATGGAATATGGTGTCCCAGAACGGTTACTTTCTAATCTGATACGGAAGCAAAGCATTTTCACTCTCACAAGGAAAATTTGGATTTAGTTATTTTGTTACTTGAAAGAGCACACCCCTATAAAAGAACACTGCAGTTATTAAAGTAACAAATTTAGCGTCTTTTTGGTCATTCTCTTACTTGGAACAGTTCGCGAAACTATGTACCCCGTCTGAATTTTTCAGCTTTGAAACCATGAGTTGAGCAAAGTTTTGTCGTTCAAAGCTTAGGACTAAATGCTAACTTTTCAAATTTAGGATACAGAGTAATTCGTTGACATGCATAAACAGTGAAAAGAAGGTTAATAATGGTTGTTATTGTGGGTAGCGAGAATCCTGTGAAAAGTGAACGAGGGGTGAATAGTGAAAAGAGGGCTAACTGTTTTTAATTTTGGTCTAGCAAACGCTGCACTGAAAGATAGTTTGGGGCGGCAACTCAAATATTCCAATTATTTGACCACTTCCGTCGAGAAAGTGCCTTGGATCATGGATCAGACACTTCATAATTCATAATTACATTACACAATTCAAGTTTTCCCTTCGTAGATTCTTAAAATAATTTCATACACGGACAAAATCTAATCTTCTGGCTGTATGGTATTTTGCTTTGTAAAGAAATGGAAATGATCCAGGTTTTTTAATGGGTTCCCGGCAACAGTTGAACCAAATGACGTCATATGGGTGGGAATCCCACGTGAGACATTTTGTTACAAATACGACGAAACTTTTAGCGGGATTTCAGATTCGCTTTGAAGAGCATCAAGTGTTCAGTATAACGCATGCTGAATGAAAAGCGGAAAAATTAACTCGAGATAACAAGGAGGAAAGGTAGGATGTATAAAATTCATTTCCTTGTTTTATGAGAATGATATAAACACTACGTTTTGTTCAGTGACTGTTAGTTAAGGTTTTATCAGGACGATAATGGTTCGAGGATTTACGTTCTGTTATTTACTTTTCATATAAAAATAACGCTTTTTGCCATCGCTGATAGTCAAAACGTGTTTTGGTTTCTGTCAACTGAAAATGTTTTAAGATTTACTCACAGTAACAATAAAACCAAAATGATTAACAACTAAAGTCAGTTAATAATCTAGTCTTATAGTCTCCATCATTGTCTATGTAAACAGTTTTTATAAGTTTTTTTTTTTCTAAAAAGCTACTTTTCGCACTGGGAACTGTCTTGAATCGATACAGTTCTGCAAAGACATGCGGTTTAACAATAATTTAGTAAGTTACTTCGTGGAGCAAAGACCATGATGATATTGAGCTTTCGTGGTCCTTTGTCACTTCACGTTATCTACAAAGTATTCTTAATATTAAGAACGCTTCAAAAATACCAAGGATGTGGTTAATTACAAGTACTAGTGCTTTTAACAGGGATTTTTGTTGGAAATTCGATTCGATAAAAATGGCACACTGTACCAAGAAGAGCTTTTTTTACAAAGCAATGCTAACCAAAGACGCTTTCATTAAAAACAATCTCTCAATAATCTACAACTCAATCACTGTGAACAACTCAAATTTGTAACTGTGCTCATCATTACGGTAAGTATAGACCTGTTATGAAAATTGAAATTAACCGTCAGTTCTTTGCAATTAGATATTTTTTAAAAAAGATTGGATCTGACATCCATAAAAAGGAAAGTGATGTTCAAAAACAGAATCTGCTAGGCCTCCGTCATGCATGTGTTCAGCGCTTTCTTTTTCTCCCAGCAGTAGCTAATAGCGCAAATACTAATACACTTACGTAAGGCCAGTATATATAGCGCTCGTGTGCATGCTGACAGTTTTTAAACTGATCCAAAAGGTCATGAAGGGTTGTGTTTCATCCCATCCCAACATTGAAACCCTTGTTGATCTAATCGTTCCGGAAGACGCGACAACGCGACAACGCGAAGAGGCTTAGATCGAGGTATCAAACAAGGAGAAAGGTGTCCAACAATATCCTGACATCATCGACAAAAATATACTAAACCGTTGCACTTTGTCTTTGTGAAAAATCGCTCATTTCCGGTACTAATTCCTAATGATGTAACCAGAGAGGTTCTGAGGCTGCAATGTCGCAGAAAAAAATAAACACAATTTTACAAATTGTTAGAGATTGCCATAGAGAAGGTGTTTAGTTTAATAATATAAAAGCAAAAACATTTTTTGCGGTTTTCAAAAGATTATTTAGTTATTGAGTAATGGAGCTCATAATCAGAACACGAGTGGACAAAAAACGTAAACTGAGATTGACTTTCTTTATTTTGAAATCTGTTTATCTGTTTCTCAAAAGATAAATTATTTGGTCATTACCTACTTTAGGATATCCTTGGAACTCAAAATCACAATACCCATTTACTGATAATCTATAATGATGTTGGCTCTTGTTCTTTATATCTGTTCGGTCTACCTCTGTATGGTTTAGAATAAGATTATCAAATTTTCTAACAGTAAGTTTTAGTGAGCAGCGTAACTCATGTCATTGTTTTTGTTGTTGTGGTTGTATTATTTCTCACTTGCCTCATACACCTTGTTTACATGTTTAGGTCTTGTTTGTAAGAGCACATAGAGACCAGTCTGAATGGCCGATCGCCGCGCCGTCTAGAAAGTTCTCGGAATAATGAAATTAGTCATTTAAGTGGCGCCGTTTTTATTCGTTTCGATATACAATCTCCTCGCCATGGCACGTAGGAGATGACATCCTCTTAAGAGGTTTCGTGTCACTGCCTATATAACTAATTACACAACTTGAAAGGCACCTTTGTTTTCTCTATCACTATGAGAAAATAGTAACTCCAATAGATGTTAGCTTAGTGGAAATTTATCAACTTGTTTGAACTGGTTAGTTTACATCGGTGATCTAATTATTTGTCTTGTATTAATGCTTATAGTAAAAGAGGATGTGGTGGAACATCTTTCATTTTTTTATTTTGTTAATAATTTATAACACTTCACTTTGACAAATTTACACAATATTTCTATCTTGCACCTTAATTACCTTTTTGGAAGTTCATTAAAATATCGAATCTCTTAGAATTGGCAATTTGAAGGAAGTGATGAAATAAAGATATCTTAAACAAAAACAACTAGGTTGGCTAAGAAAATGTCGTTTGTGAAATTATGAACTCTGACAACAAGGTGCAGTGGCGGCCTACGTATATTTGAAATGAATAAACAGTTAAACTTAAAATATTAAGACTCGATTCATTTTTTGACTTGTTTTGTTCAATGCCGCTTTAACCGCACCATCACGCCCACTAAGTTTGCAATCGTTCAGTTCTAAAATTCGTGCATAAAGTCATAATAGTTTGCGAGTGTTTAGCTTTATCCTTGCAATCAGCCTCATAAACATTATTGAAACAGCGGTGAACATTGAAACAACTCTGAGCGTTCACTCTTATTCACTTCCATATTGAATAATGATCACCGGAATTGTTATCTTTGTCTTCCTGTTTTTAAAAAGTGGTTTTTGTGCTGCTCTATTTATATCTTTGGAGTTCCAAAGACGGCAACAAGGAATAAGGAGAAATGTGTTCCTATTTTTCTTGAATAACTTCCATTACAAGGACGAAAGTCGAGAAGCAAACATTTCTTCCTTTGTCATGGCTACGACTCGTAATATCGACGGACATCTCGTCTATGTGTCTATTTTTACCTGTTCAGTCCTTTCGTTTGTAAAATCAAGATGGTCATCTACTAAACCTTTTAAATTCTTAACAGAATGTTACATTTTAACTTTTGAAACTACCCAACTGTAGAGTATCTTTCTGAACAACGTTAACAATGTTGAGGTGTTGACCACAAATTGCTAATCCCTCTAAAAGTGAGAAGTGCTAATTTCCTTATTTCCAACATATAAATAAGGAGCTGCCAAAAACTGAAAAAAGAAGGAATAGTGTAAAACCAAAAAGTTAGATATCCTTGCAAGTTTAAATTACCTATCATTAAATCATAGAAATGTCCGTTCATATAAAACTTTATTTAGTGGTGGTGCATCACTTAAACTAAGACGTTAAAAGCAAAAACAATAATTTGTATTCAACTATATGCCGGAAAACGCTTTGGATGTTTGAAATATAGATGTAATCTCGATATCCCTTCTGATATTACCCTTCAATGAGGACTGTATATAATACGTTGTAATAATAACTATTACGAGCAAAGGTACACACACAGTTATCGTATAAAATTTTAAAACAAATATAAGGCAATTTCAATACGAATTACCTGTTAATATCTTCAAAGTAAAACAACGACTAAGCTGCAGACTGAAATCACAAAATTATAAAATAAATACCAAAAGTATTTTATTGTCTCTAATATGCTAACAATTTGGTTTACAAATATTTTGAGTGCTTTTTATATAGTTATTTGCCTCAGTGATCAAAGACTCTATTCTCAGTTGAAAATTTAATTGCCTCTTTCCATTAGAGAAAAAAAAGAATTTGAAGTATCTAATTAGGCGTCATGTGGTCTCTATTTTAATGGCCTATTCAATTTGGCGAGATGTTTTTATAAAGAACAGTTCCCAATTAGGAAAAGAATACTAATATTCATGAGGCTTTTCATGGTCTAGCCACCTTCTTTTGTTCAAATTTTCCTCAAGAACTGTTACTTTTATCACAACAGAGACTACCTCGCCACTTATACAAAGGAAGAATGTTAGAAGCATCGGGTGTATTTTTAGTACTTATTGCATTCTCTCACGCTCAACTTCTGCCACCAGATGAAGGTAAGAATATTACTGTGTAATACTTGTGTGATGATGGAATAGCACTGCCTGTTTGTAGCAGTAACAACACTGAATAAAGATTTTTGTTAAAATAAATTTGCCGTGCTTCGACTAACGCCGTTCTACATGAGAGTAATAGTTCGTTATTACCAACAAAGACTAAAAGTAGTCGAAGTTGCAGCTTGCGTCGCAACTGATTAACTGTTGTGTTAATCGAAATGAATCCATCTGAATAGCATGGTAGTAGTTGTAATAAGAGTAATACTGTAGTAGTATTAATCGTAAAAATAACAGCAAGAGTGCTGTTACATTAGAAGTAGTAGTAACATTCATAATCATAGTAGTAGAAGTAGCAGTAGTGGTAGTAACAGTCGTAATCGTAGAAGTAGGAGTAGTAATGGTGACAATAGTAGTAGTATTAGTAGTAGTAAGCAGTAGTAGTAGTAGTACTAGTAGTGGTAGTTGTGGTAGTGAAGTGAAGTGAAGTATATGCTTTATTGACATGACGTAAATTGTTACATATTGTCAAAGCGAAATGTTTTTACAATATCATTCATGATCAATAGAACTGATTAAAAGGTATCTTAGTTTGATTATAATAATAAATAATAATAATAATAATAATAATAATAATAATAATAATAATAATAACTTAACACAATCAAATAAGAATTAGTAGTTGTAGTAGTGGTAGTAGTAGTAGTCAGTAGTAGCAGTAGTAGTTAGTAGTAGTAGTATTAGTAGTAGTAACAATATTAGTAGCAGTAGTATTAGTAATAGTAGTATAG
>JAOBYJ020758335.1:0-15992 GCA_025403565.2 Palythoa heliodiscus | reverse complement strand
AAAAATAGGAAAACAAATAACGGCACTGGTCAAATAAGTATCAAAGAAAAAAATAGGAAAACAAATAACGGCACTGGCCAAATAAGTATCAAAGAAAAAAATAGGAAAACAAATAACGGCACTGGTCAAATAAGTATCAAAGAAAAAAATAGGAAAACAAATAACGGCACTGGTCAAATAAGTATCAAACAGGGTACAAAATTTGTCAGAGAAACATAATCGTACATCTACAAATAATCGGTACTTCATAAAAAGAACAAAACATAAAGATTTATCAAAGTCAGGCCTCACCGGTTGTGCTGAACATCGTACTTTATACAGTCGTACAGATCCGGAATCAAACTGATGTCAAAACCTCCATTCTTAAGTTTGAAATCCTACAGGAACAAAGTAAAATCACCATTAATTGATACAAAGAAACTTAATTTGTTTGTGATGCATAATTTAAATAAATGCCAACAATTAGTCAGCAATTATCACTACGAGAACCTTAGATCGACTCATAGAAGTCTTGCGAGAGGAAACTACCCAAATAAAAGGCGCTTTTTAAGCGTTTGTGTCTACTGCAAATAGACTTGGAATGTGACGGAATTTAGGGATAAAAAAAACCAATGAGAGGTTGGTACGTTTATCGACTGACTGTTTACTGGTTCCGAAGAATGTTTCGAAGCTAGTTTTGACTGGTCGGGAAGTTTATCGGCTGACTTTTAATTGATTCCAAACAATGTTTCGAAGTTTTGCGGGCTTCCTGTGATATTTAGTGACTTGCCTAGGCTTCCTGTTGTACTGCTACGGACTCACTTACCTGGACGACGACAAAGTGGCTACCGTCTATCGACGCAGTAGCCACAAACTGGTAATAAAAAAGAGCGACGAAGGTGTGAGCGGTGTCGAGGTGACAAGAGGAATTGCTTTCGTTGCTAGCACTTATCACCATTTTTTCATATTTTCCTCTTGATTAATTTCCACGAGAGCATTTGTGGCAAGTCAAGAGAACCTTCAAACTAGAAATTTATAACAAATAGGATCTAAAGGAAATCTTTCTATAGCTACACTCTTGATTTCCAAGCATTAAATCAGTTCAATAACAAACGGAAAGAAAATATAAGATTAAGGGGTACAGTTTCAATTTCGAAGTATTTGTATATCTCATTTTGCTACCAAATACCTTTTCAAGTTTGGTCCACCTGTGAGTCATCAGTTCCAGAGATTCACCGTGATACAAATATGATTCTTTGGGAAAAGGGAAACAGCCCAAATTAGCCGACTGTCAACCCGCTACTCGATTACGTTAAAGTTACTCTCTGTTATATAGGGACGGCGTGCTTGGCGCAGAAGTAAGATCTCTGCTTTTCAATCACAAGGTCCCGGGTTCAAATCCTGGCTCTGGCCAAGTGTTGTATATTTGTGTTACTGCCAAAGTTTACTCACCTTTCCATCCTTCCGCGGGTCGGTAAAACGAGTACCACCTACGATGGATTGGTGTTCCGTCCAGGGTAAATCAATGAATCTCATCCGCTTTACTATAGGAACCGGAGATAACCGCCGGCTCCAATGGGCCACTTAGGCTCGTAAATGGATTTAGCTTAGCTATTATAACATTGTGGAAAGAACTGGGAAGGATATTTAATATCCTCTATTCATCAACTGATTTGAAAACCATTTCCTGACTTTTCCGAACCTAATTTGGACAGTTTATACAATCAAAAGGATTTTTGGGAGGATGCCCAATATACTTGTCTTCCTTATTATCACTTTTTTGGTCAATTCACTTTGGTGCGCAAGGCACTTGACCGACAGCAACTCTCAGTGGTTCGGCTTCTTTGTAAAATTCCAATGTGCTACAGTGACTGTAATTCTTGCTTTGCAGAATTCAGCTCTGCCTCTACGTCTCTTTTCCACGGCGCTTTGAGATTTGAAAATGTTTGATAGGGTAAGGGTTAGTAGCAAGGTAGTTGCACTTTATCGTCTCTTAAAACTCCTGTTTTTTGAAAGGACAATCCTTTACAGATAATTTTGCAGATCACATTTATAAGTTCAATTGCAATAGACCAAGAAAAAGAAGGACAAAACTAACTTTTTGAATCCGTGACCTTGTTATTAATCATCTCTTTCAGCTGGGCGGTCAGTCCTTGAACAAGCGAGTAAAGTTTTTCGCACATCTGGTGAGGATTCTTCACTTTATTCATGGCTTCTATCAATGAATGTGACTGGGTTGGTGCCAACTGACAGCCAATAAAACAAAAGTTAGCATAAATCTGTTAGTAACTAAATCTAACATTGTTACTTATAGTAGCAAATCGTTAGCTGTTACCACAGCAAAACTTTAAAACTATCGTCAAGATATAATTAAATCCATTAACAATACCTTTAAATATACCAAAAACTATTCAATCCAAAAAAAATTACATAGAGTCTAAGACTGAGTGCATCGACCTTGGAGAAACCTTCTAAATCGTTTTAGAATTCAGAGCGTGTCTCTGTAAAAACCACCCAATCATTTTCGAGTCGAAAACAATTTTTCCTGAAATTCTGGCAACTGAAAGGCTTACCTAGCAATGAACACAACAAAAAATGTTCAAAACAATTTATTGGCTACAGAGGGAGCCGCTAAATATTTTGCCACATCAGGGCCCGTCGCTATGACTCGAAATTTTAAATTTCAGCACTTTTTGTGGCGCTGTAAAAAAAATTACTACACACCATATAAAAACAAGTTATTTATCAATTTGCATTGTTAATAATTATCAGTGGGTTTTGGAAAAAGAGCGCGAAATCGGGTCTATTATGACCCACTCGATTCGCCTTCGAGGGAGTACCTAAAATTGGCTAACTTTGGAGACATAGTTTTCAAATGAAGGACGTAATTCAAAACTCTAGACTGCACAGCTTTTAAGTTCGGTCCTTAAACGATATCAATATGCAAAAACACCAATAAGTTTTCGATATTTTAAGAGTTATGACCATTTGTATCAGTACACTTGCACGTATTTGCAATATATCCATCCTCCTTCCCCCAATGCACAGGTCGCTAATCTCGTACCGATTCTTTCATAAATACAACTTAAATGCTTGGTAACTTAGTTTTTCCCCCAGAAAACCTTTTCTCAGTCTCTTAATTGGCTACAGATTAGGCAAATAATCTCAAAATGTATTGCAAAACTTGACCATGTGTATTCATTTTTTAAGGGTTTCGTTAGTTCTCAACTTTTTGACAATTTCTGTTTCTTGGTTTTGTTCAAGATTGCTTTGCGTCTTTCCTCATAGCATTTGATTGCAGAAGTAGCTTTCTCACATCCCGGCTTCTTTCTGTCTTTGTGCACAACTCATCACCAGAATTAAGCAAACTAGCAACACCCGATTTTATGCGGGCTTTTCTTAACTTGCAAGATTTGATTTTCACATTATATATGTATGTTTACGTTTTCCTGCCTTGGCATAATTAGCAGACTTTTTTATTCATTCAAGTAGTCCGTATATTTCAATTGGGCGTTTCGATGACACATAAAAGTTATCAAGGCCACCAGTGTCCTTCAAATGATCAGCCATCTGACGCTGGGCTGTGAGGGTATGTTCTTTCATACATGCATCAAGGGCGTCTTTATCAGTGCAGAAGAACCAACGCTCTAGACCTACACTTGCCTGTCGGTGAGGCAGTACCAAAAGTTTCCGTTAACTGATATTCCGAGAGCCTTCATTGGCTGTCTGTGTTTTAACTTCTGTCCACTTAAAAACTAGGACAAATTGCCTTTTTAATTGTCTTAAAAGATCCCAGCCATGCATACAAAAAACAGCAAAAGATGTCAAGAACGAAGCTTTTAATATCAAATTATTAATAGTGTAAGACAGTAAACTAGGAACCAACGAAAGTCCCTGACTTTTAATGACTTTTTGCAAAATTCCCTGACATTCAATGACCCTGGAAAACGTTTTCAAATCAGTCCCTGACTTTCCAGATTTTTCACGGACCGCGGGGACCCTGTATAAAAAGGTTTTTCTTCAGGCTACTATTTCTTAACTCAGAGTTCTCGTAGTAAACTAATGATGGATCCACGTTTGAAGGAAGGAAGGAAGGAAGAAATGTAGGAAGGAAAGTAGGAAGGAAGGAAGGAAAGTAGGAAGGAAGGAAGGAAAGTAGGAAGGAAAGTAGGAAGGAAGGAAAGTAGGAAGGAATGAACGAACGAACGAACGAACGAAAGTAGGAAGGAAGGAAGGAAGGAAGGAAGGAAAGTAGGAAGGAAGGAAAGTAGGAAGGAAGGAACGAACGAAAGAAAGTAGGAAGGAAGGAAGGAAGGAAGGAAGGAAGGAAGGAAGGAAGGAAAGTAGGAAGGAAGGAAAGTAGGAAGGAAGGAAAGTAGGAAGGAACGAACGAACGAACGAACGAACAAAAGTAGGAAGGAAGGAAGGAAGGAAGGAAGGAAAGTAGGAAGGAAGGAAAGTAGGAAGGAACGAACGAACGAACGAACGAACGAACGAAAGTAGGAAGGAACGAACGAACGAACGAACGAACGAAAGTAGGAAGGAAGGAAGGAAGGAAAGTAGGAACGAAGAAAAGTAGGAAGGAAGGAACGAACGAACGAAAGTAGGAAGGAAGGAAGGAAGGAAGGAAAGTAGGAAGGAAGGAACGAACGAACGAACGAACGAAAGTAGGAAGGAAGGAAGGAGGGAAAGTAGGAAGGAAGGAAAGTAGGAAGGAACGAACGAACGAACGAACGAACAAAAGTAGGAAGGAAGGAAGGAAGGAAGGAAGGAAAGTAGGAAGGAAGGAAAGTAGGAAGGAACGAACGAACGAACGAACGAACGAACGAAAGTAGGAAGGAACGAACGAACGAACGAACGAACGAAAGTAGGAAGGAAGGAAGGAAGGAAAGTAGGAACGAAGAAAAGTAGGAAGGAAGGAACGAACGAACGAAAGTAGGAAGGAAGGAAGGAAGGAAGGAAAGTAGGAAGGAAGGAACGAACGAACGAACGAACGAAAGTAGGAAGGAAGGAAGGAGGGAAAGTAGGAAGGAAGGAAAGTAGGAAGGAACGAACGAACGAACGAACGAACGAAAGTAGGAAGGAAGGAAGGAAGGAAAGTAGGAAGGAAGGAAAGTAGAAAGGAACGAACGAACGAACGAACGAAGGAAAGTAGGAAGGAAGGAAGGAAGGAAGGAAGGAAGGAAGTAAAGTAGGAAGGAAGGAAAGTAGGAAGGAACGAACGAACGAACGAAAGTAGGAAGGAAGGAAGGAAGGAAAGTAGGAAGGAAGGAAGGAAAGTAGGAAGGAAGGAAGGAAGGAAGGAAGGAAGGAAGGAAGAAAGGAAGGAAAGTAGGAAGGAAGGAAGGAAGGAACTCTCTTACCTCGTCAAAATCTTCTTTCCTAAAATCTTCATCTTTGTCCATTATTTCATGCAGATGATGCTTGACCCTTCAAATAAAATTATAGTTTAATCAAGTGTCATTATTGGACAGAGCCGGCGAAACGGATAGGGGACGTGTGATTTAACATAGTTACTTCGACGGCAAATATTATGTAGGTACATAAACGGCAAATGTTTGAATTAGGGTTAGCACTTCACATTAAAAATAGAAACTTATGTGAATGGGGAACGGTTCACTGTAATGGGTACTGGTAGATGACTTGTAAAAGCGAGTATTTCTTTCATAATAATGGCAAACGCAGAATTATGAGCAGGTGACATAAACCAGGATGCCATCCACAAGAACAAAGTTAAAAGACACGTTGCCCATATGAGTTCCTGTAGTAGAGCAGTGGGTCATGGGTTCGATTCCCTTATTTTTCTTCCGAGTAATTCTCCCTTTATAGTAGTTCCAAATTGCGAATATGTGCACATTAATTACGTTCAGAAAATTCGTTTCCTTTCTTATAACATCTTTTAAGTGTAACTAATAAGTGCAAAAATGTTGTACGTACTTTCCCATAATTCTTGCTGCATCAACAGAGGTGTCCAACATTTCAGTTACATTCTTGTCACTTCTCACCAAATGAACTAAAATTGGAGTCAATTCTCCTTCCAGATCAAGAAATCCCTAGGCAAACGAATTTAACGGATAAAGAATAATTTCAGCTATTCGAACATTCTCTTTCTAGCGTGAATAAAATTGTAACAACTAGGAATGTTAGTTAGAATAATAGAAAATTGACAGTTCAAGTAATTACATTTATTTTGAAAATATAGCATTAAGCTAAAGGCTGGTTCACACTTTTACATAAGCACAAGCATAAGCATAGACTTAAGCATAAGAATTCTATGTGTAAACCGAACCAACATAAGGAAAAGAACAAGCACAAGAAAATGGAAAAATTTCTATTTTCTATGCTTATGTTGTTCAATTGCAAGTGTGAACCGATCTCCTATAAGCATAAGGTATATGACTGCAGTTTTTCTCTCGGCGGAAAGAAAATAGAGCCTAGTCCCACTCGAACAAACTGACATTCTATTTCCTTATGCTTGTGCTTTTGTTTATGCTTGTGCTTGTGCTTGTGCTTGTGCTTATGTCAAAGTGTGAACCAGCCTTAAGTCGATGATTCATAACCAGAACTGAGTTAAGACAGTTACATTTCTAAATAACTGCAGTAAATAATCTTAATTTTCTTAAAACTGCAGTAAAAGTTTCTTAAAAACTAAGTAACATTCAAAATAGAGTACATCACTGAAAACTAAGTTGCTTTTATAAATACATTTCTTCGGGCATATAGTTTTAAAAAATATATAATTAGGAAAGGAAATATCTTTTTTTAAAAAACACACAACACTCTTAAGTAGCTTTCTAAGTATACGTTGCAATTTCCCTTCTCTGCGCAATGTAGGGTCACAGTCTTGAGGGGAGAGAATTTACGTTGATCTTCTATGATTTTGTGTATTGCTGCGGTATAATCGGAAGAGTTCAAAATTACCACCCCATTTCCTTTGTCAGGTTTAGTGATTACAATGTCCCTGTTGTTTCGGAGATTTTTCCGCAGAACTTTGAGTTTCTTTAGATCGGCTCGGGATGGGCAATGTGAAGAGATATAGGCATGTGCCAAGTGGGAGAGATCCGAGGCCAGTTTGCCATGTAGTTTTGGGTCCGTGATGTTTTTTCCCATAGCGTAGTTAATTTGTTCAAAACATGCAAACGCGTCTGCCTTGCATATTTTGGGAGTACAGATTGAGTGATTAAGGTCAAAGTTCTTGCTCGTCGGGAGTCAGATTGTATAGGAAGACATATTAGTGACGGTTTCATTGAAAGAAAACGGAAGAGCGGTATTGCGCGTAAGATTTTGAATTTTCTTGAGATGTATTGTCTTAAAAATTATTACGAAATTCCTGCTATTTAGACCTAAAGGTGATATCATTTAAATTGTAACTGAATTTTTAAACATGCACTGTCCAGTGTTCGTCTTCAGCAGCATCGTTTTAAGTTAGTGTTCAGCCAAAAATACTTCAATCAAACAAGATTTAGAAAACGTACGTTGTATGCTAAATGAAATGCAAATGAATGATATGCTAGAAACCGAGTTTCTTGACAGTAATTACAGTAATACCATGCTTCCTGAGTATAGGAATAATAAGCTATCAGTAAGGATTACAGAACTCTTGAGATGTGCTCTGTGCGTTGTTTGTTAATCTATATTTTAGATTCTCGCACGAGAACTGAACCTGATACAAAGGCATTACCGAGAAAGAGGGGAAAGGTGGGAGGGGTGGGGGTTAAAATATCTGTGATAATATCACGTTTGAGGATGGCTACACACTATTCTAGAGATAAACATCTCTTTTCCAACCAAAACTTCTTACTTTGAAAAGGGCTTAAAGAAGAGCTGGTTTCTTTTAAAAGATACTCAATCGCCTATACTGTGCTGCTTTCCTTATTGTTACCTAGGTTCAACATATTCCCTAAATCAGTTCTCCATACTTTTAAAAATGTACCCTTAATTTCAAAAATGACAGCAATGTAAATGGTTTTAACAGTATTGTCCAATATTTTTCGGTATTCTAGTTCCACGGTCCACCGAAGCCGAAATGCATTCTGGATGTTTATTAAGGGTCCTTAACTAAACCAACCTTCGCAAAGGCAGCGGCAGTCATCTGCACTCGTCCCTCATCAGATGCATAGATTTTCAGGTCATGTCTGTACGTACTGTGTAGTCTCAGGAGACCCCCACTAGTGAACTCATCCTGGCTGTCAGGATACATACCCCTTTAATTAACGCAAAGCGAACTCAGGTATTACTTATTACATGAAATTTTCGCGACACCTTAATTTCGTAATTTTTTTTTTAAATCGAGAATATCAAGTGACTAGAAAAATTTAAGGATCGCAAAAATTACGTGACACGAAAAATTAAGTGACTCATTATCTTAATAATCAAGACATAAAATGAATTTATTGATGTAACTTTTTTTAGCCGTTATCAATATCTTACCCTAGTCGTCAAGAACTCACTATTAGTATTGACGAATAGCCCCACGTTGCGTTTTTCTTGTATTTGTCGTTTAGTTGGTTATCATTGAAGAAATAAAACATGTTTTCCGTGCCCTTATTTTCTCGTGTTAAAAACAACATTTCACTCACTCGCTGCGCTCGTTCGTAAAATACAGTTTTACCACACGAAAATATAATTCATATTTTTGCGCCTCCGTGTAATATCCTCCATGTATTTTATTATGTATATATATAGAGAGAGAGGGAGAGAGCAAGAGTTTTAGGAAATAAACGTTTCAAATAGAATTCTATATGTGCTATATTTTCACATGTGAAAAGAGTGTTACGTCCAATCAGCTTCTCGTATAGCTTTCCTTTCATGTTAAAAATACAACCAGTCACTGTCCTGAATTCAATCACTTAAGCCATCAGACTGAAAAAAACTCAAATGTCTTGAAAATCAGCGCCCGCTCGAAGTTTGCGTTTCGAAAACATGGCTTCCACTTTATGCTTTGTTCCTCTGAAATTACCGTTCGATGAATTTATCGCCAAGCAAGTGAACAAAAACACTCTGAGAAAAATAAACAGGGATGTTGTCTCGTTCAAAGAGTTTTTAAGAACGAAAAAAATCGATAAAGGGATTGAAAACTTGGAAGCGAAAGAGCTCAATGAAGTTTTGTGTGCATTCATATGCATGTGAGATATGTATAAGCTTATGGTTCCTGGAAAAATAAAACTGATTCAAAGCGATGCTTTGAGATTCTCGATAATACAAAACCAATAATCACTCTATGATATATCTAAAAATCAAAGCAATTGATGCAACGGCAATGAGATAAGAGGTTTCGAAACTTTACAATATTGGACGATTTTTAACAAAGTGGATGCAGCATTCTAAGCCCAGTCCCCCAACCGCGTCCGGTCCCTATCAAAGGACATGTTGAATTGTCGTTATATATATACTAAACACATTACAGCATAGAAAGTACTTTGTACGGATCTTTATTAACTCGTTGCAAAACTTTTGTTTTGCAACACGTGAATAAAAATCCGTTCGTCGCACTTTTTATGAAGTCATCTCTATGTATTGTTCTGTATCGTATTGTATTGCATCGTATCGTATTGTAATTGTATTGGCGTTAGACATCACTGATTTGTCACTAACAGATAAATAGGCAGAAAAGGATACTAATTAAGTTCTAGGTACTTTTACCTGAACAAACATGATAAAGTTAAGAACCAAAATTGGTAGAGAGCAGATCAGTTTCAAGGCTTTTTCCGGATTTAGATCAAATGAAACCTAGTGCTACCTAAAACTCGTCCAAGTTTTGTTCAAAACACCACATTTAGTAGGCTAAGTAAGCATCTTTCCCCTGCGTCACAAATTTCGAATGATAGATGTTGATGATATGGGTCAGTAATATAATTGATGGCAAAGTTAACCCACTGCAATTGTAATTTTGAATAAATTATTATTATTATTATTATTATTATCATTATTAACTACCTAGAAAAACGTGGACGACAATTAAACAAGCACGTATAAAAAAAGCTATCAAACATACGTAGATGACAATCGAACAAGCGTGTATCAAACAAATGATGAAAAAAACGTGGATGATAATCAAACAAGCGTGTATCCAACAAATAATCAAACAAACGTGGATAATAATCAAACAAGCGTGTATCAAACAAATAATCAAACAAGCGTGGATGACAACCAAAGATGCGTGTATCAAATAAATAATCAAACAAACGTGGATGACAATCAAACAAGCGAGTATCAAAAAAAATAATCAAACAAACGTGGATGACAATCAAACAAGCGCGCGCATATCAAACAAATAATCAAACAAACGTGGATGACAATCAAACAAGCGCGTATCAAACAAGTAATCAAGCAAGCGTGGATGACAATAAAACAAGCGTATATCAAACAAATAATCAAACAAACGTGTATTAAACAAATAATCAAACAAGCGTGTATCAAACAAATAATCAAACAAACGTGTATCAAATAAATAATCAAACAAACGTGGTTGACAATGAAACAAGCGTGTATCAAACAAATAATCAAACAAACGGGGATGACAATCAAACAAGCGTGTATCAAACAAATAATCAAACAAACGTGGATGACAGTAAAACAAGCGCGTATCAAACAAGCAATCAAACAAACGTGGATAACAATAATAATAATAATAATTTATATTGCGCATATTCTATGAAATAATTATATGCGCATTTACCACTCTGAGGTGGACGGAGACATATCACAAATACACATTTCTCCGAGGGCCTACGGTTTAACGTCCTTATCCGAGAAGACGTGAAGGTCTAACCATTTGCAGATGTTAGAGCAATGGCAGCACCTTCTCCTCAGTTATTTTAAGACCCTGAGTGAAGGTCCGGCCGGGAATCGAACCCGAGCCTCCCACACGGCAGACTGACGCCTTACCAACTAGGCTAACCAGGCGGTGGTTTAATCGAACAAGCGTGTATCAAACAAATAATCAAACAATTGTGTGTCAAACAAATAATCGAACAAACGTGGATGACAGTAAAACAAGCGCGTATCAAACAAATAATCAAACAAAAGTGGGCGATAATCAAACAAGCGTGTATCAAAGAAATAATCAAACAAACGTGGAATACAATCAAACAAACAACTAACACACTACTTCAATCTTGAAGATGACTTCCGCACAAGTTGTTGAAACGTCAGACACTGCCACTGACAACAGTCCTCCTCAGGACTACACTAACCCGGACGTCTTACTATATGATCCACTGTTACACTAGGGTTCAAACCATTTACTCCAATCAAACAAACGTGGATGACAATCAAACAAATACGGATGGCAATGAAACAAGGCTTAGTTACTTACGCAACATACAATAACTGATGATTGGAGCCGCCTAGTTACCTCAGAAATAAAATACACAAAAGCCATTTTAACGATTCTATACATGGTCTACATTTGTAGACCCTGTAGTTTAGTAGTAGGTTTTGTCATGTGCCATCAAGCCTGAACAGATTTTATAGTTAAGACTACCTGAACGCCTCGCCAAGTTGCTCAGCCTGTGCACGACCCATACTAGTTAACTCTCCTCCCCATTTCAATATCAACAACAATGCAAACTCTCCAGACTCCTTCCTCCCCTGGCTGTCCTTAGTGGGATTTTCCTTTTGACCTTCTACTCCCGAATTGACACGTCCAAGGTATTTCAGTTGGACCTTTCGGTTTATCCCGGAGAAATAACCGTACCTTTGAGCAAGAAGATGGTATTTTATTATTATAGTATTTTATAAAGTAGAGTAACACATTGATTGACCAGCGTTCTCGGGGCTATGTTAATCGTACAATATATAGTGAAGCATCAATTGTCCCATGTTCTTGAGAAATTACGACAGGTAATAAGAAAACGTGAAGTTTAACCCGAAAACCATGGGCTACAAACCACTGACATACAATGATCCATGGTAACAGGGTTGCTGGGCAGGTTATTTGCTCCCCCCCCTCCCCTCCCCTCCTCTCCCCACTTTCTTTTCATATTTAAAATTACATAAATTTCATTTTTGAACAAGAAACTTAATTCTATGGCTGTTTAGCATCTACGACACAAAATAAATTGTTACTTTGCCTTTGACTTCTCAGAAAGCTATTTGGCTTCCTCAAACGATATTTTAGATTTTGTTTTCAAGATTCCTAAACGACTCGGTAACACAAATGTTGTAACGAAAAACGTCATTTACGAGATTTGTGCATATTTTTACATAAGTGTTTACAATTATTTTTTGGGGGGACGGGTTTATGGCGAGTCATTTTTATAGTATTTCAAAACGTTAAAAAATCATCATACAATTCCTTATCTCTATATCTGTACAGACAGTAGACACCGAAATGGGAAATTTTGCCATTTTTAACGTATTTTTTCCTACGGTTGTTTAGTTTAACACTAAAAATTCATCTTCCAAAACTGTCGCAAAAAAAGTGCCATTTTGGCTTCCTTCCCGAAAATACACTGCAATGCCAAAGATAGTTTTAACCTAGGTAGCCAATCACAGCGAGCGAAATTGGATATCCACTCATTTAGTAAATACTAACATAAATACAGTACACTCAAGATTACTAAGGGTAGATTTAGCCAGGCCAGCCAATCAGAGTGCGCAAAAATGGATCCACTCATTCATGCAGTACAACCAGCATAGTGCAAAAAGTGCAAACAGCAAAATAGACATAAAAGTTAAATCCGAAAGTTTTGCAACTTGGCTATAAAGCTGGAAAGAAAGTGCTCCTCAAACTGGACTCTGAATTCTTTCTCAGTAATTCAACGTGGCAAGCACTTTCTTTCCAAAGATACAAAAGTAATCTAATATGTATTTTCCACTTATGAACGTTCATCAAACATGGTCTATAGAAATCAATATCATACGCTTTTTAAACTGTTGCTATGGTAAACCTACATTTCTAGTACGCTTTTGATCTGATGGAGTTTGCTAGATTTCTCAAACAACTGCTCTCCATTCTTGATCTCCTGTAATAATTCTCGAGCAATATCCAACACTTTTTGCATTTCCTTTGGTTTCTTGAGCTTCAGATCATGCTCACTAGATCCACCATATTTTCTAAACAGCTCGATGAACCTAAAAATTACCACAAAGCGTGAAGTCAATTTGTAGTGAAGTCGTATCGTTTCTTTAAAGTGCTGCTATACTAGAGTCAAAATTTCAGACCGTGATGTTTTGTTTTGTTTTTTTGCAGAAGAGTAAAGTAGAGGTACCACATAGACGTCTTACCAACCCGTTTTGAGATACGAAACTGGAATTGTGTTTTGGAGGGAAGGGAGGGGGGGCTTAAATGTGGTGTTTTTACGTCCGCCATTAATCGAGTGCGAATCACCTAGTCACGCGGATATGACGTCAATGACTAAACTCGCGTCGTTCAAAGTCGCTGTAAATTTCTTCCGAGGAAATGATATCACTTTCTGAAAAATTTCCGCTAAATAATCCCATAAGATTTTGTAAAAAGTGAATACGAAAGACAAACCAAGCATGCAATGAGTTGACTCATTAATGTCACACAAAAACGACGGCAGGCTTAGGTGATTCGCAATTTGGTAATGGCGGACGTGGTTTTCGCTCAATTCCTAGACAATTTTATGATAGTTAGAGTGCTAATATAATTTATCTAACGAGGTATGTCATTTCTCTCCGTTATGTCTCGATTGGCGTAAGCATTCTTTAAAAGCAAAAATGTTGCCTTTTGTCCTAGTAGCACTTTACATTAGCTGTAACTCCCCAAAAGGCTTTTTAGTGACTATTTACAGTGCGATGATCTACTGGGTAACTAAACTGTAATAAATATAAAATACAAATAAAATGCTGCATGTGTTGTTGAGATGTGCTGTGTTACTTTATGTGTTTAAATTATTTTTGACACATTTTCCAAGCCGTAATGATTAACCTTATCTTATCTTATCTCTCTTGGCCAATATTGTATGATCTAAAACTGAGCATACTCTAGCATTATTACTCAATAGGTTCGTGTAAAGGAGATATACTGGAGATCAACCTGAATTCATTAAAGGGATCCTCCGCTCTCCAACAATATCAACCTCAAATAAGACTTGTCGTTAACTTGAGTCCGCATCAGCAGCTCAAATTTGATAATTTTACGCCAAACAATTTGTATTGTTTATTTGCATTGTCTGAATTTCCCGCGGGCCGCCATCTTGAAATGTAATTAATGTTTTGGGGTTGCAGTGCCAGTCTCTACTCTTGATAAAAACAAAAGCAATGAACGAGTGGGGGTCTGGCACTGCAACGCAAACACGTCGCGTTTTCCTTCATCTAGTTGTGGCAAAATTAAATATTATTTTCTTGCGCGGCGAGTTGAAATTCGTTTTAACGTGTAAGAAAGAGAACAGCAAACAAGACGGAACCTTATCAATGAAGTGCATGTGATGTAATGCCAATTTAATCAAATGATTGTCCACCGCACACCAACAACTACTACGCAGTGCCCAAAGGACTTGTGTTGTCTTTTGAAATAGTTTTGTCGCTTCTTCCTTAGTAATAGAACTCTTTCATTAAAAATCTATATAACGCAAAAATGGCGGAACGGCCATGATGGTGTCCCAGACAAAAGAAATCATCGCAATTATTTTCTTGAAGGTAGACTCAATGGCCGCTATGACGTCAATTGAAAGTTGCTATATCAACTGAATCTAGTATGGCGAAGGCTCAAAAAATGCAGAGACACAAGAGTCATTAATTAAAGGAATCTTCAACTGTCCAACAATAATAACATCAAATACGGTTTTTCTCAGTTAACCTGATGTTCATATCGGCAGCTTACACATATGTATATGGACAAACGAGGAAGGTTAAGTTCTGCGAAAGGTTATGGCTTGCTCACCAAAACCTGTTTTCAATCCAAGATGGACGAACCGTGAAAAAGGCCTTTTGCCAGGTTTCACCTGAAGTCATAGCTGCCATCTAGTTGCCCGTGAACACAAAAGAATTTTGATGATTTCTTTTGTTTAGGGGACCATCATGGCCGCTTCGTCTTTTGTCTTCGACGTCTCTAGGAGGTGTGTGAAAACCAAGAATATTAAGACGACTAAAGAACTTACTTTGGGTGTCTAACTACCATTTTCAGTTTCTGTTTTGGAGTACGATCCCCATGTCGAATAATACCCACAACACAGCGCAGCTCCAGGTTTGAACCGTCCTCGGCTTCTCTCTCCTTGGGAGACATATCTTCTGCACTATAATCCGGGGTATATGGCATGTAGAGCTGTGGAGCGAGTTCAAGGAGAATCATACTCGATATGACCATGGCACAGTCATCGTAGTACTTCTTTGATGTCTTCACAAAACTGAATCCATTGACGTCACAGACATACGACTTGCCGTGGGTTCGGAGCAGGTCAAAGCCACAGACAGATTGCTGATTAGAGAAACGGCCAGCAAACAGTTAAAAGTGCCAAATGACAGTTCCCTCTATTTGGTAGTGTGATATGAGAGCAGTATGGCCTAGCAGTTTAAAAACCTAACAAGTAACACGGCAGTTCCAAGTTTACCTTAAACGCTCTAATAAGCCCCTCCTCTCTAATAAGCGCCCCTCTCTAATAATCCCCCACCCCCACCCCTCTAAAGGGCATAAAATTTAATAAGCTCCCTCTTTCATTTTAGTTTTCGTGTTTTCAACCTCGAACTTCATGTAGGTTATTTCTGTCTTTTTTTGTCCAGTTCTGATTTGAGAATATCAATAACTGTTTTCGATTTGTAAGCAGAGCTGATACGTTCCTGGAACTACAAGTCTATCCTCAAGCATTCGTGGACCAGTCGGGGATAAATGTATTTGCAGAAACTTCTTAGCTTTTATTTATGTCAGTTTTTGTTATATAACGCCAGAGTTTCTGTTTGTTATTAAGGCTGCGTGATATTTTAAACTCCTTAAAGCTTAGCTTAGTGTAATTCTTTCTTTTTCTGTTAGCGAGTTTTAAGTTAGCCCCTACTCTCTAATAAGCCTCCTCTCTAATAGACCCCCCTCTCTAATAAGCCACCTCTCTAAT
>JAOBYJ020756142.1:0-12888 GCA_025403565.2 Palythoa heliodiscus | reverse complement strand
GACAAGAAAACCACAAGAACCCACCATTAGAGATCAGTTTTACCCGTGTTGATGATTCCAGATAAGTTAAAAAAGGGACAAGAAAACCACAAGAACCCACCATTGGAGACCAGTTTTACCCGTGTTGATGATTTCAGATAAGTTTAAAAAGGGACAAGAAAACCACAAGAACCCACCATTAGAGATCAGTTTTACCCTGTTGATGATTTCAGATAAGAGTAAAATAGTTGTCCACCCACGGTTTCTGTTGTGCCTCCACGTTAAATTGGGTGTGTGCGTGTATAGAGTAGACTAGTAGTGTGTTTCCCTCCTTAAACGTGCCTACTAACGTCTAAAGAACTGCTCTGCAGTCGCTTCTGGAGACCAAATGTTTAAAACGTGCTGGGAGTTCTAACAAGGACTCGGGGGTTGAAGGTGAATTATGAACAATGAATAACGGTCCAAAATTGATGTGGAATAATGAATTATTGTATTAAATCTTTTAGGAATAATGAATTATGGTATTGAATTATTTAGGAACAATGAATAACGAAGAAATGATAAAAGATTAATGAATTATGCGAAATTTTGCCAAATGAATAATGAATTATGAAGAAAAAATGGCTAGGAATATAATGAAATATTGTCCACAAATAATTCACCTTCAACCTCCGAAAGGACAAAGCAGTTGTTCACTGTTGCTGTTGTCTCCAAGAGTAAATTGGCTGTGCGTATGTGTAGAGTAGAATTGAGTTTCCCTTATTGAACTCTTTTTATGAATTTATGTCACAAACGGAGCACGTTGCGTGTTTCATTCTCCCTACGTCTTGCCGAACGAACTGCTTTATCAGTTCCAAACCACAATCCCATAACCTTAAGCGTGCCTATTGAGGTTTAAACAACTGTTGTGCAGTCGTTTCTACACGGAACAACGAGGAATCTGTTGTATACGTACTTTCCGGGAAACTGGGTCGTATATAGATATATGTCGCACCTCCAGAGGGGTGAATTGTTTAACTGGCAACTCGAGGGTACGACAATTCGTGAACTGTTGAAAATTTTACCGTGCTCTTCACACTCCGCCGTACGTACTGTGTACTATACCCTGTTGTGAACCATACAGTAACTAGTCGGTCACTGCTTCACCGACTAGTAGGATATTTTGAAAAGAGTATCTTAATTTTCATTGCAAACAGTCTACTTAAGTGACTATTTGAGCCGGCGAGCGCGGGATGAAGGTTTGAATCAGAATCTGCTGGGCGGAGCTTTCAAAATAAAAGTTTAACTTGAAATCAGAATATTCTGGAATGAGAGAGATCCTAGTTTATTATCAGAAAAATTATAGAAAGATAAAAACATTGTTCTAATGGTGATTAAAATGATACACCTTTTTTTATAACAACTCCATCTAATTTATGGGCCAAGGCTGAATGTTCTTGAATATTTATTGTAATTTAGCCTCAAATACTTGTTAAAAAAGATTCTTGCTATAATCAGACGTATTTGGTGTACACGCTTTTTTATATGTGTACCTAAGAAGATGCAAGCTTGGATATTTGGCATAATTATAAAAGTAGATAGAGTAAAAGAGAAAATAATGAGTCCTGCAAATTGTTCTCTTAAATTTCCATGTATTTTACTCCAGTTGCAAACAATGTTGCACTGTGCACTATTTATCGATTCCATGATTTGTGCCGTAATGTAACAAATAAAAGCCCTTGATCATCCCTCAGCCTCGGGTGTGTTCATAGCATATTCTTAATTTTGGCCGATTTTCAGCCTGTCGTTCTTGCAAAAAAGGTTTTTGTAAAATATAGAGTGCATAACAGAAATGTAAACGACGAATCATGACTCAATTGTGGCTCGTGGTAACTTTAGATAGTTTCGTCACAAATCACGATTATTTTGTTGACCCTAGCTTGTAATGACTAATAAATCATGAGATTATTAAAGTGAAATCCACCTTTTAAAACCTAACAATAAACAGGAATTGAATAAAAATGTCCCTATTTGTTGTGTTAATTGTTTTCCTCTTTAATTTAATTTTTTTTTTACTTTATCTGTCTGAACACAGCTACTTAACTCGATTAGCATTTGCTATTTAAGTTAATTTTTGACACCAAGAGGACACAAATAAAGTATTGTTGTTGCTGTTGTTGTTATTGGTAAACTTCAAAGACGATTACAGTGTTGCTTTATTTTCTGTTGGGTACCTGGACTCTTTGTTGTAGTTATGAAACTTCTTTATCTTATTTAATAGCCATTCGCTCATTCAGCAATTTACACGTTCTGAGTTTTAAAGCCTTTTGTGTAAATTTTATTTTTACAGAGTAGGCCATCTCCAAAATGAGTATTTATTTCTATGAATCCTTGAATAAAGGTTCTAAGGCAGATGAACACACTCAAATGAAGAAAAAATTGGGTCCCAGGGATCATCTACGTTCGATAATTCTATACCCCGTAACTTGCTGTATTGCCAGCATGGTGAGTCCCGGTGGTGTAGTGGTTGTGACGCCTGACTAGTAACCAGGAGACGCGGATTCGAGCCCCGGCCGGGCATGTGTGTGTTGGAAGGAGAAAGAAAAGATTCAGTATTATTTCTAACTTGGTTTCATAACCGGCGTCATCTCTACTAACTCACGCATTTTTTTTTCTAAGAACCAGTATTTCAGGCAGTAAATTTAGAGCATTTTTATTTCTACATCGTTAATAATTACACAAATGCGTTCAGAATGCAAAGTTTGTTCATGTTCACTCTCGATTTTGCTTTTGAAAAGCCTTGAAACAAAAAACTGAAACATTTTGCGATGTATCGATGACAGCTACTGTATATCAACTCATAAAACAAAAAAAAATTATAAAGTAAATTCATTTCCACCTGAAGTTAAGTCCCCAAGTCTCGATTGTTCTCACATCGTTTTGAAATTCTGGGTAATTTTGGGGCTCATTGTTCTTATAAAATTGTTCTTATAAAATTGTTCTTATAAAAAGCGCATGTATGTTTAATTCTAGCTTGAGTCGAGATGTATATCTGACAAAGATTCTTCTACGTACATCTGTTCTAAATGTTTTCATTGGATTCATACCGAGTATCGTGTTACCAATATCGCTTAAGAAACTTGGCTCGTTTGAGAGTTGCTCGACAGCTCTAATTCCGAATGATTTACTATTTGAACTTATTCGTGAGAAATTCAACAATGACAATTTGAAACACGAAAGAAATATGTTGGTTAACAATGTTTGCAATGTCTAAAATTCAGTGCTGTAAAAAGGAGTTATTAGTTTAAAATTGAGTATCAAATTTTTAAAGCAAATATTATAAAACTTGACTGATAGGAAAAGGTGCGGATATTGAGTTTCAATTGTATAATGAATTTTTAATAATTTTTTCAGTGACTCATTTTTAAGTTTCTTCCGTTTTTACGTTCTGTTTTATAAATAAAGGAACGTTTCGGCTACAAAGGAAAGCTGAAATGCCGTTAAGCAAATGATCTCCATGAATTGTGCAAGTAGTACCAAATTTTTAAAAATATAAGCTCTTGGCTAGTCCCACGCGTCCTCAGCCACAACCGTGTTTTTAATATCCAGGCCGTATTTTTTAATCTTAAGTTGTTATAAAAAGCTCCTTGAAACTTAAAAATGGAGTATAGCCAGTTTACGTACCCTGCATCCAAGATGGCAAGCTGCATGAAAACGTTTGAGTTTTCTTAAACGCCTAATTTTCTTTTTCTGAGCAAAGAAATAAGCTTGAGGCAATGAGGCGCCTGCAGGCTGCGGCACAGTTTTACTAACTTTACTAACTACCATATCTTTGCCGGAAATATACAACCCGTGCGTGTAGTGAAGTCTGTGTCTGCGCATGTCTGAACGAGTAAGTACACATTCCTCTAAAGCTGTAATCTTAGTGGTTCTCGTTAACATGGAGTTCTATTGTAGGGTTGGGGTAAGATGTACTATAACTAATAGAGCAAATGCGCTTTCTCTAAAGCTGTAATTTTACTGGTTTTCGTTAACACGGAGTTCCAATGTAGGGTTGGGGTAAGCTGTACTATGACTATAGAGTAAGTACGCGCTCCTCTAAAGCTGTAATTTTACTGGTTCTCGTTAACACGGAGTTCCATTGTAGGGTTGGGGTAAGATGTACTATAACTATAGAGTAAGTACGCGCTCCTCTAAAGCTGTAATTTTACTGGTTCTCGTTAACACGGAGTCAGCTCCATTGTGGGGTGGGGTAAGGTTTATTGTTTATCGTGTTTCTTTTGTTTTTCCATCCAATCCAAGAACACTTTCTAAGCAACTACGTACCGCCCCGTCTAAACTAGCACGAAAACGAAGCAGAGACTAGAGAGGAGTGAACGGTTGCTGTCCCGGCCTCCGGTATAAAGACGTTATTATCATTGCAATATTATCTATTTATTTATAGTCTATTTGAGTTTTCAACCCATTTCATTATTAATATTTTCTCGAATACTTTAGCTTCATGATTACACCTGAATTCGAGCATAAATAAAATGTATCTATGAATGCATGTAGAGAGGGGAGGGAGGCATATAAAGGGTACGAGCGACTACTTTCTGTATGGGTGGGATTAAAAACGTTCTCAATAAGCTAAATCCTTTTCCAAGCCAAGTGGCACATTGGAGCCGGTGCTTATCTCCGGTTTCTGTAGTGTTAAGCGGATGAGAGTCGTTGACTCCCCCTGGACGGGACACAAATCCATCGCAGGTTAGACCCCAGCAGAAGCTGGTACTCATTTTACCGACCCCGTAAGGATGGAAAGGGGAGTCAGCTTTGGCGGAAAAGAAGGTCACACAAATGTTCAACACTCGGCACAGCCTGGATTTGAACTTGGGACCTTGTGGTTGGAAAGCAGAGATCTTACCACTGCGCCAACCATGCCGCTCATCTAGAAAAAAAAACTTGCTCTTTGTGAGGATATTTATGAGCTTCTGCCTTTGTATATGAGTTTTCTGTCGAGTCCCGGTTTGTTTTTTCATGCATTGCTTGCACTCGCGGACTCATTTCACTCTACTAACTGATGATGTAATATGTAAAATTAATTGTTTGTGGTGACGTGCACATGTGTATGCAATTACCAGAAGAGACGATAAATAAAATTATCATATTACTCTCTTCAGACATTTTAATTCGAAATGATTTACTATTTCTACTAACTTTAGGTATATTCAATAATATTTTTTATAGTTAAGGAGGGAGCAACTATGGCAAATATGCAATTTTAATCTAAGGTTGCAGCACCCGAAAGAATCAAAAGTCAAAAACTGACAACGACAGAACGAAATTAAAAAAAAACAAAAACTGAAACAGGGGCAAAATTGCAACCGTAAGGCTAACAAAGTTTTATGTGTTTTGCAAAGAACTTTAATGAACTTTGCACTCAGTTCAGTAATAACACTGATTTAAAAATATGATTTAATTATAAAAAGTCCAAAACAAACTGACCTGAATCAGTGAAATCAAAACAGTGAAGGTCTAAAAAGTGGTTTGTTACGATAGAAATTTTGAAGTTTTATCGCACTTTCCAGAAGTTGTAGCGCATTTTATAACTTTTTTTTGATGGTCCGACATCTCTAGAAAAAAAATGGGAAAGGATAACAAATTCGATGGGGAAGACCTGAACAACCACTGGCCGGAATCAAAGTTACGTGCAGGACAAAGTGAAAATCAACGTGAAAGACGAACAACTGTGGGAAAGATGTATAAATATTTTGTAGTGCTGTTATACACACACAATGAATGATAGACGTGACAATTGAACAAAGATTTTAGACAGGTTTTGACAAGCGTCTTTTGTGTGCCTTTCAAAGTTTTTATACTTAGTTCGTATCGATGGCGATAAGAAGTTTAGTGAAGAGTAATATGGCAACAGTAAAATGGACTATGGAAAAAGTGGTTGGCAAGAAAACTGAAAGGGGTTTTTTTGTTTAATAATGCCGGTGCAAAACAAATGTAGCTTTACAAGTTTGGGTTCGCATGGCTTGGTGCAACCGTGGTTTGGTAAATTATATGAGCAATTATAGTATCAAGTTACAAAAATTACCGACATTTAGCAGAAAATAATTCGGTTTTATTGCTTTCCATGTTCCAACACATTTTGAAATCATAAATAGAACGGTGCGCAATAGAGATTTTTATCTTGTCCTTATATCCTATCTTTTCCAATAAAGGCAATATCATCAGTACAAGGTAGTCTAATCAATCTATAAGAGCTTGGCAAATGGGTTTATGAGCATCAGCAGTCGACTTGAAAGGGCAGCTTTATTTCCGATATCAGCGACGTTTGAAGTAATGCTGGGGGCAAAGAACACTTAACAACATAATTATGTGATAATTTAATCAGTTGAAGTTTGCTGGGGAAGGTTCTATACAAGTTCTTTTTGTATCACGCTTCCAAAAGGCAAAGAGAACATCAAGACAAGAGATATATGAGAATAAGACCACCGTAATGCGTAAATTCCCGGAAATATTATTAAATGATATTTAGTCTACACCATGGGATATCATTGTAGAATTTCTAAATTGGAAACTGAATTTTGGTCAATAAAATGTTTGAAAATGCTAAAATGAATAAGTCTTGAAAAAATAGCGAAATTTGTTTTAAAACTTAATCTATGCTTAAGTTTAGATTTTAAAATTGTCAAATTTCTGAGGGCGTTTGGAAAAAGGCAAATAACCAGAAGGATGAACTATTTTTGAAACGAGTATTTGTCTTATAACCACCCCGTTTGTAAAGCCTTTCAGTTAAATTTTCTGTTTTATCGGCCTTCCATTATGGTCAGGATACTGATAAGCCGGGTAGTAAGATGAATTTCCTGGCACAAATCCGACTGTAATCTACAGCAATTTCATGGTAGCAGGGATTAGTTTTTCTTTTTGAATTACAGAAAATGGCACATCTAAAATGGTAGGCTGTAGAAAAGCAGCAGTAAATTTTGTTGTTAGGCAAAATATTTCATTGTGGCTTGTTCTTTATCCTGTTGAATAAATGTATCCTAAGGCTATCGCCAAACGGTTTATTTCAGTGCTACTGTGACAATTTACGGAAGAGCTTGAAAAATCCAAGAAGGCCTGTGTCCGGTAAAAGATAAATGGTTTGATTTTTTGTAAGTTTTGAAAACTTTTTGAAGGTGACTTTACGGTTTGCAAGGTTAAATTTCACAAGGCCATTCGAAACGTGCGCGCTTAACTTTTTCTACTATGTGTTTAACAGTCTTAACAGATAAATGAGGCACTGAATAAAAATCGAAGCACCATTCAATTAACTGGAGAGCTATAAAAGAGGTTTTTCAGTTTTGATAGAGGTCAAAGCTCATAGGGGCTGCTAAACGCTGTAATGAAAACCACAAAAGACAAGAAAGATATTTTTAAATGGCCCTCTAGAGGATCTTAAGCACCTGGCGAACACATTTGTAAATTTTGCCATTTTCTAATTCTCAAAAATTTATTTTGTTTTAAATACAGTTCCTTGCTCCGAAAAGCATCCAAATTAATTACAGTGATCGTTGTATTTGAATTGTATAATTTGTAAAATTGTTTACCGGCTTCTTCTGTACTTTTTGCCTTTTTGGTAATTTCTTTGTGCCAAGGCCTAAGAAAAACTCTAAGTAGTATATAAACGAAAATATCTCGGCAAACAATGAGAGAATTAATGAGGACACGCAAATTTTATGAAATAGTTACTAAAGGACTCAAGGATCTGAAGGAAGAAATCCGATTAACACGAGGCTATTCAGAGGGCACGCGGAACAATGAATTTGACTCTACTGGGCGAGGTTTTGGATAGAATACAAAGCACTATCTTATAAAAAGAAATTGTAATGCCATTTTGAAGAGAAACAACTAGCTGTGCGAAAGAACACGATATTTGACAGTACGTGTAAATATTTTTGGAAAACATCAAAGATTTGAATGAATAAATCGATCTGCATGTTGTTGACATCTGATACCTATTTTGTTTCACTGCTGTTAGACCTTTGTCAAGCGCCATCATTATCGCCAAAACAAATCCCAAAAGGTTAATAGTTTTTACCAAGGCTTCGTCTATCAGAATCATCATGCAAGCATTTCCCCTTGATAAGTTTTTAGGCACGGGCGTAAAACTAAGAGTCCTATAGTTCAACTCAGACATTTGTGCGTAGCTATGATGTCAGAGACGCGCGCGGTTGTCAATCAAATTCGGCATGAAAAACCAATTAGTTTAACAGTAACACAATAGCGACTGATTGAGAATCAATTGTAATTTGGACGTACATGTTTGATCCACAAATTTACCTCTTCTTGTTTCTTGGCTGGGACGTCTTTTCATCGATGGGGCGAACTTTGGAACTAAAATGGAGCTTATTTATTGGAATTCTCTTACTTTGTGTCCCAAAAAGAAGTAATGGAGGTGAGTCGTGCTTTGAGCGATTCTTGCAGTTAAAACTTCTACAATTTCCTTGATGGGGAAGGTTAAAAGCCATACAAGCTTGTATTTGACAAGCAGTTTTCTTAAGCATTAGAAGTAAGTCTCTAAAGATTATTGACAAGAAGATGATAGTTTATTTTGGTTATAGAAGAGCTTTAAGTTGGCATCTACGGGATTTTGAACTTGTATTCAGATTGTCAACTGCATGAATGATACATCTGAACATGCCAAGAAATATCACAGCTCTTCGTCTTCGGCGCCTTTTTTCGAATCAGTAGTAAAGCAGTTCTTCTATACCAGTAGTATTGATATTTTTGAATATCCGTTTTTTGTACAGCTAATCTGAAAGCAATTTTTGCTGTTGGTATTTCACAGTCATAGCAATTTGGGACAGTCAAATTCTAATTCATTCAATGGTGTTTAGATTTTCAGAACTTCGGTCTGTCCTCTTGGTAATGGTTAGAACTGGTAATGGTCATGACCTGAACTGGCCAAACTTTAAGGCAAACACTATAAACATTTTAGACAAAAATTTCATGTTCAGCCAGATGAATTATTTGCGTATATTTCTAACACATGCATGCTGTGAGTTTCACTTGAGCTTCACCTCAGCTTTCGGCAATAATTTCTTCTGACATATACTGTCACCGAGTCAGGAGCTCGTGTGTCTAAAGTGAATGAAAACTTGTTTTTTGTCTGTTTCTCCCAATCAGAAACAGTTTAACCCTAAATTTCGCGGTGTCAATATTGCCGAAGAATTGATCTGCTAATAGACGGTTGCAATATTTCTGAGTGGTTCGTTTCCAGTTGCTCTAAGACTTGTTACTGCGAGATACTAATGCTTGAAAATTGACACTTCGGAGCTTTAATTGCAGGAACCATTTTGAGTGTTAGCGAGTAAGATAAATATGCAATTGATTAAGATTGTGTTCAAAACGATTTACTGGAGAGCAAAGAATTCTCAATATATTGGCCTGCCGATAGAGTAGAAAATGCCGGTTTATATGAAATCTACAACTTTTGAGGTCAGCTCGCTCGGTGTTGTTGTATAGAGCGTGACATTCCACGCCATTTGTTTCAGAAAAATATTATATCATTAATGAAATAGTTTTTGTTGTTGTTGCACGCATAATAAAGATAGTGTATTTTCGTTTTCGTGCTTACTGAAGATTTTCTGTAGTCGTTTATAAGCAATAAGGAATTCCTTTTTGTGGTTACCTTGCTAATTTAAGTCAAAAAGTGGTATTTGAAAAAGAAATATGGATTTGAGTCAGCTTATTATTGTTAGTACCAGATCGAAGTTCAGATATTGCAGAATTTCTTATCAATTTTTACCTTGGATGTAACAATTCAAAGCTCCTGCCAAAACATTTTTAAAAGTTTTAAAACACCTTTATCCCGTGCCGTTTGCTATCTTTTTGTCGACCGCAGAAGTTACGCGATTTCTACCACTGAACGTAGACTGTTCCATTACAGATCAGTTTTTATGGTCGGACAATGTTATCTATTTGTATCTTTATAGCTTTATAATCCAGAATGAAATCATAATTTCATATTGGGTAAATAATAAAACTACAGACAACCAAATATGCAGTATTTAGGCATCATAAGATCATAAAATTGAACATGCTTTTGAAAACTTTCCTACCCAGTAGTTATCCCTCAAATAGCCACTTGAGATTTAGTTGATGTATTTTGCTTTTAGACTCAGCAAATTTAACTATGTTTTAATAACAAGGAACTGATTTGTCTCCAAAAGGCCAGAAAGGTCTTTCTCGGGCCCGCTGCGCTTGCTGTCGGCTTGTAACAAGGTCTACGGTACGAGATACGAGCTGAGAAAGTCAAGCACCGTTTTTAGTGTCAAACTTCAAAAATTAACCCGCGGATTGATTGGAAGTTTCCGATCTTTGAAATACAAAAACAATTGCAAACTTCTCTCTTTACCGTAAAAAACGGCTGGTATACCCACGAAAATGAATACTCAGTCTGAGAAACTCTAAGAGTTGATATTTTCTATCTGGTTTATTTATCAACCACAGCTGTGAAATTAGTTGCTTAACCACGAACACATTTTTTCTAAGAGGATTAGATTAGTTTTCTTTGATTTGGTTGATTATTACGTTTCGATATTCGTAAGGCAGAATTTGTTTTTTCGTCCAGAGTAACTGCCCGTCGTACCAAATTAATTTGTGTCACGTTTGACTCAATTTTTTGCAAACTGACCATGCCCTTTCAAGACAGTGAACCGGCCCTCCGGAAGTGGCCAATGACGAGTGATATGACTGCTTATCGCCCGGTGAATCTCGTATCTATGAGGTACAGTGCTCTCAGACCGTTCTTTGAAGCAACGCATTTCTGATGGAAACATATTTGTTTTCTACAGTTACCGCAAACTCTTTCAGTTATAGCTTTCATTATTCAAGTACATTAGTTGTTGTTATTCCACGTTGGGACGAAATGGAGTGATGTTGACTTTACGTGTTTACTCTTTCTACTATCTTTCAAGTTTTGTTGGCATTTTAATTACGCATCGAGTTTCCGACATGTTTCCGTTTTATTTGTGAACTTCCAAAACTTTAGAAGATGACTGATCGAAAAGACATTTTTTTCGGAGTTTATATCCTGAATTTTATCCTTCCATTAACTCTTTGCAAAAAAATCCGGCATCCCTAAAAGCTTTATTAAATTAAGCTCCGTGAGGCGAAGTTTCGAAAGACTTTGTGGGAGAGGAAACGGGGTGATTTATGTTATGAAAACCATGCGCTCGTCAGTGCTAAATTTACATCAAAGTAGGTGGATGCGTGCGCGCGACGCCGGACAACCTGCTGTGGGCTAAGGAATGTACACATTTCGTTTCAAGAAGTTTGATTTTGGAGTTAACTAAATTACCTATTTCCCAGTGTTTGATTTAATGGTTAGGTCGTTCATATCCAATAACCAACATTGGAGTTGTCAAGCGTAACATCGTTTTTGCAAACAAATTTACAAATTCTGTTTTATAATCCCTTCAAATATCTACTTGCTTTTCTGTCACCTTTTGGCAGGTTTTGTTATCAACGTTGTGATAGCTTGATCAATAGGAAATGCGTCAAAGAAACTTGTGGCCACGGACAGGAATAGCTCCCTCTATTATCCGGGAATGCGCGCATGAAATCAACAGCTTTTCACCTTGTTAGACTTTTCTTTAACTTTGTCACTTCAGTAAGGGAAAACCGTTGAGAGTATTAACTAAATGTTTTACTTTTCTTTGAGGTTTTTGGATTGGCTACCGTTGCAGTTAAAGTTATTCGGTTTCACAGACAAAAGTTTATTTATTCCCCTAATGACTTTCTAAACTAGATAAATGCTTTTTTTAAAGTTTTAGTTCTTGCAATAATAAGTCTAGTTATTGCATAAAATACCAATTTTGCCTTTTTGTGGTGAAAAGGTCTTGCTTTTAAAATTAACTGACAAAAAAACAAGTTCCTTTCAAAAAAACTCTATATATTCTTCATTGCTCTTTTGACACAATGACAATGTGATAAATGCAATACACATGAACATAATATTTTCTTCAAGTGTGAAAGTATTAACTTTTAAATCAGGAAATTATTGGTGTTTCGTTAATAATTATATACAAATTTGTTTAATTATATGTTATGATATTAAATCAAATTTCCTTATAAAAAGATTTTTAATTATATTAGCCATTAAATAATTATTTTGTAAGGGATATGCTTTATTTATTTCAGTGGTATTCAGTGACTGGAACTGCCTGAGCCTGTACGGATAGTTCTAAAGAATTCTTAGTGCTAGCAAAACCAGAATTAACTTAGTTTAACTCAAGCAACCTATGAAATATTAACTTAAACAAGAACAAGAAATTATCATTAATAATATGAATGGCAGAAACAACAAACAAAAATAGTTATAGGAATATCATTAGCAACAACTGTATAAATTTTTAAAGTGTCAATAAATTATTTATTCATTTTAGTTCAATATTGGTTTTTTAACAATAACAATCACAATAAAAGTGGCAGCCACCATAGTGGCAACATCAGAGACAACAGTAACAACAACAGTAGGAGCAACAGCAACAGTAAGAGCAACAACAACAGTAGGAGCAACAGCAACAGTAAGAGCAACAACAACAGTAAGAGCAACAGCAACAGTAAGAGCAACAACAACAGTAAGAGCAACAACAACAGTAAGAGCAACAACAACCGTAGCAGAGCAACAACAACAGTAAGAGCAACAGCAACAGTAAGAGCAACAACAACAGTAACAGAGCAACAACAACAGTAAGAGCAACAACAACAGTAAGAGCAACAACAACAGTAACAGAGCAACAACAACAGTAAGAGCAACAGCAACAGTAAGAACAACAGCAACAGTAATAGCAACAACAACAGTAACAGAGCAACAACAACAGTAAGAGCAACAACAACAGTAAGAGCAACAACAACAGTAAGAGCAACAACAACAGTAAGAGCAACAACAAC
>JAOBYJ020752843.1:0-12896 GCA_025403565.2 Palythoa heliodiscus | reverse complement strand
CTAAATATTAAATATGCCAAAATGCATCTAGCTATTGAAACCATAAATATTCTAAAATTGCTGTATTTAGCACCAAAACTTTTTTTCAATTATTTTTTTGTGTTAATGTTAGTTTGTCCGATCAAATTTATATATTTTCCTATATCTAAGAGGCGGGATCATGAAAACACCAAAATCATTAAATATTTGAAATTCACTCAGCCGTTGCAGACTCATTAAAATACATAATCTCGCTGACAGCTATTCAAAGCAAGACAATAGAGGATTAATGTACTTAATGTTTCTGCATTTTAACTTCTTGCTAAGATTTACATAAGCTTTATAATTCACTATATACTTTATAGTTTATAATTTCTATAGTTTTCGAATTGGGAAATGTCAAATCTTGAAGTAAGAGCCATTGCAATAACAAAAGTAATAAACATGACAAAACTATAAAATGTCAACAACATTTAGCTTCGCTGCTTTTATCTTGTCAGTGACTGTCGAAAGGCAGTGAACCAAAACAACAAATTTCTGTGCACTCCGCATATGATGCCAAATCGTATTGTTGGTGAACAATGAAAAAACCGGGCAAGTCTGGGCAGGTTCTACATGGAGATGAGATGGGCACGAATTTATGGAAATCATTAGTCCGCCCTTACTTAGCCCTACTCCGCCTTTTTTATGGCCCCAACCATGCATGATATACTACTTCCAAGGTCTAGCTCGTAGCAGCCCAGAATCTGCTAATATATCAGTATATATGCCGGCATCCCATGCCTTCTACCTTCTGATCATTATAAACATTCACCTTTAGGCCTGGCACCTATGATTCATATAACACAGATTTTGACAAGAAATACTCCATTTTGCTCAAATAAGTGAGACATGGGGTGGGGAAAGAAACTCAAACTAAAATAAGGGTTAAAAAATACAGAGTTGACTTTCCTGGTTTTATATTACATCTCAATTTATTTATAGTCCAGTGAATAAAAGCAGCACGGCCATTCAAATGTTTGGTCAATTACATTTTCTTTCTGCCTTTGCCGTATTTTGTTTTATCGAACCCTCATTCCTCTCTGCTTACACAGAGCATTCTTTTCCAAAACACCCAAGAATGTCTGAATGTGTTGATACTAACCTACTGGACCATATAGGTTTGCGATGAGACCGTTAGATAAAGTCAACGATTGGATCTTCCACGAGTGTTCTCTTTTATGCCCTTTGTAAGCAAATCTTTCATTTTCACCCGGCCTGCATGTTGGACGCACGGTGCCGTCCGCAAAGCCAAAGCAGTCCTCAAGTGCAGCTCCTTGTGCGTGAATGACATCAACATATACCTCCAAAGAGGCTGGCGAAAGAAGTTAATGATTCCATTCAGCAATAGACCTTTTCACAGTTCCAGAAAGGTAATCAAGCTTCTACATGAAGCTGAGGCTAAGGTTGACGCGGCACAGTTAGAGTAGTGGAAATAATTATCATAAGAAAGAAACTTATTTGCATGTCTATTATATCCACTTCTCTAACTGTGCCAGGTCAACCTTAGACTCGGCTTCATGTAGAAGCTTGGTTACCTTTCAGGAACCGTGACATGGTCTATGGTCGTGGCTAGAAAGGATACCTCAGAATGGGTTTTCCGAGAGGAGCCTGGAACCAATTGAATCGAATCTTCGGATGTGATTTTGAGTTGTGAGCTGTTTGCGGCCTGATCTAGGATAGGAAAACAGTTAGGCGTGCATTTTTGCCGACAAACTTCATAAGACATTAAATGTTTGTACACGTGCAAGGCCTTATCCGTTTTAAGGTGTTCATTGATCCTTGCTGAAAAATGTCGGGAGGTCTCTCCGACATACCAAGCTCCACAGCTTAAACAAGTAAATTTGTAAACAACAAGAGATCTGAGCCCCTCGGGGATAGGGTCTTTTACGCCAAACACTGATCTAATTTTAAAACTGGAGCAAATTATCTTGATATTGAACTCATCCTTACAGAACCGTTTGAGAATATGATTAATAGTTAATACGTTGTCGAGTGATTGAGTGATGCATGCCGAAACATGTCAATTTCTATAAATACAACATGGATCTTCATCAAAGTTTTAATGAACTTACTACTTCTCCGTCCATTTAAATTCCTAATTGTTTCTCATTGATTTTTTTACAGAATAATTCGCTCAATGGCGACATCAAAGGATATCAGTGATCAAACATTCTCAAACAGACAAAAAGGCGTTGAAGAAGAGGATGAGAAAACGCCACTGATTATCAACTGCCGCGAAGACAAAAAGAAAATCACAAAAATTCAAGTTGCTCTGTGTGTTTGTATTTTGTTAACAGAGCTGTGCGAGAGACTTACCTTCTACGGCGTGGCTGCCAATCTCGTACCTTACTGTGAAGATGTTCTCAAACTACAAACGCCTGTACCAAGTCAGGTTGCCTTGGCATTTTCAGGTATTTAGCATATCTGATATGATAGGTAGAAACTACTTCTGCAGATTATATGCCGAAGATTTCAACTCAATTACTTTCAAATGATTATTACCATAAAATGTGTCGATGAACGGTGGTTCTATATCATCATACTATAGTCACTACACTTAATACCTTAAGCTTTAGAATTTTGAACACTTGAACTTTTATGTTAGTTCTCTAGAACCGTCATTCTCATTTAGCACTGTTATATTTGCGAAAAATGTAAAGTCACAAAGAATATTTTCAAAGCGTTCTTTGATATCAGTTGTTGTACATGTAGTTCTTGTTCTTGTTGTTGTTGCTGTTGCTGTTGTTGTTGTTGTTGTTGCTGTTGTTGTTGTTGTTGTTGCTGTTGCTGTTGTTGTTGTTGCTGTTGTTGCTGTTGCTGGTGTTCTTGTTGTTGTTGTTGTTGTTGTTGTTGCTGTTGCTGGTGTTCTTGTTGTTGTTGTTGCTGTTGTTGTTGTTGTTGCTGTTGTTGCTGTTGCTGGTGTTCTTGTTGTTGTTGCTGTTGTTGCTGTTGCTGGTGTTCTTGTTGTTGTTGTTGTTGTTGCTGTTCTTTTTCTTACTCTTTTTCTTCTCCTTTTTCTCCTTCTTCTTCTATGGATCCTGTGGCAGAGTCAAGTAGTATACTACCTTTTGTAAAAGGTTTGTCTCAGTGAGGACTCTTTAACTTTGTCTTATATTTAACTTTTTTCAGAAAGATAAACGAAAGAGGAATTTGTTCTTCCTTGCAGTTTGTTTGTGTCAGGTTTGCGACACAGTACTCATTTTACGGCTCATGCACCTAGCTTGTGCAAAATTTTTACGCATCTTAATGTTTTATCCTAAACAGGTTCTTGCTTTTTTTTACCGATTCTCGGCGGCTGGCTGGCGGACACATATCTGGGTCGCTTCAACACCATATATGGAAGTTCTCTCATCTATTTCGTGGGATGCTCCCTCTTGGCCACCTCGACGTACGATTACGGCAAACATGGACTAGCAATGAGTTTGGGTAGTAGAGAGGTGTACTTGGCGATATCACTAGTTTTGATCGCGCTTGGTACAGGAGGAATTAAGGCCAATGTGTCTCCTTTTGGAGCCGATCAGGTTAGTAAAAAGTATTTCTAGCTCATGAACTATCTTCTTCGCAGCTTAGCTCTGCCAACTGAGCCAGAATCTTGAGCGGAAATTGTTCCCAAACGCTGCTTGTTTGGTGTTCAAATTTTTGAACATTAGCTGAATCATAGAATCCGGTTTTACCTCTAAAAACAAAAGCTCTCAGATCATCATCACTTAAAACTGCAAGAGTTCTGCTTGCTTTTCTTCACTCGATTCATTTGTAACAGACCTCAGAATAGCTTTATTGTAACTGCTTGGTTAATCAATTCTCTGATCGATTATTTGGTATAAATTTGTTTTTTCTCCATGTATATTAATTCAAATTCCGAGGTCCATTTTTTCACTTTAATAAGTTGAAGAAAGTATCCATATATATTTGATTAATGAGATAATTCATTTGGTGTCTCAGTGAGTTTATGATTTAAAGTTAGTATGAAATAAGAGAGTCACTACGAAACATGATGCTTTGCTCACTTCAAACCGATCAAATAAGTTTTTCAAAACATAATCTTCGGCTCAACCCTTTCCAACTACTTACTTTTTCCGTTTTATTTACAGATCCGCAGTGCGGGAGAAGCGACGGTTGAACGATTTTTTGACTGGTTTTACTGGTTTATCCAGATAGGCAGCTTTTTATCCTATACGGTAGTGGTGTATGTACAACAACAAGTTGCCTTTTTCTACGGTTACTTAATTGTCGCACTCTCTATGTTCTTGGCGATTTTAATCTTTCTGGCGGGCAGAAATCAATACCTTACTGAGCTCTCCGAGGGAAGCGCAGTGTCAGGAGCTATCAAGATCATTTGGCACGGTATTAAGATAAAATGCAGCAGGAATAAAAGACACGTAGACGGGACATGGTTGGACCAGACAAAATTCACTAGAGACGAAAATTTTACAGAATCAGAGGTGGAGGACGTGAAAACTCTCATCCCAATTCTTCCAGTATTTGTAACGTTTATACTTTACTGGACTATCTTTGGCCAGGTAGGATGATCCGGTATTTCCTTAATACAAGAAACAACAAACTGAAAAAAATCCTTTATAGTAACCTCAGGAATTCCCAAAATTGTTGTCGTCTTTGTTACTTCATCCTGGTGTATGTTCATAAATATTACGTCAGCCCTGAGGAATATATTAAAGTATTGTTGCATAAAGAAAACTACAAAGATTGTCAAAAAGCCTTAAAGGGAAGCTGAACTCCAAATCTATTTTTTATATGTTTTAGAACATCTGTTTGGGATTCCAGAAATTTACTTTTTAGGATACTTCGCTTGTTCATATTCTGCAAAACTGAATAAAAAGAAGAGCTTGTCAATCTCATGGGGGCCGCCATATTGCACTGACGTCACAAAGTCAAACTGTCAAAAGAATCAGCTCTATAGCCTTCTTCGGATTGTTTTATTGCTTTCATTTTTCGCAAAATTATCCAATAGAATAAAAAACGTTTTTCTTTTTGATCAACTTCACAAAAAGCTTGCATTTCCTCAATAACGAATTGCAATTTGACGTTTTGACGTCACAGATTAGATCACGGACGCAAAGATGGCGGCTCCCTTAGCGTTCATAGCGTACGTTTGGTAATTATCTTTAAGGATGCAGCTTGAGGAATTGCCTTAAAAAGTACATTTCTGGAATGCGAGACAGATGTTCTAAAACATATAAAAAATAGTTTTGGAGTTCAGCTTCCCTTTAAAGGTACACTTACTGTTCGTTTATTTTTCAGTGTGGTACATCGTACCTTCGCCAGGGAACACACATGAAGCTAAGATTTGGATCCTTCTCATTTCCTGCAGCTTCGCTTACCGTTTTTGAAAATGGCACACTTATTATCTTGATCCCAATACTCGACGCCGCAGTGTACCCTTTGTTAAGATACTGTGGTGTGAAAATCACACCGTTGAAAAAGATTGGTGTTGGAATGTTGTTTGCTGCAGCTTCCGTGGCAGTCGCTGGTGTAATAGAGATTGAAAGAAAAAATTTCATTAAGGAATATGGACTTTTTTATCAGACGCCTTTCGATAAGCCGACGAATGCTTCTTCAATGGTAATTCTGTATCAGGCACCTCAATTTATTCTTATGGGAATCAGCGAGATCCTGGTATCCATAACAGGTATGAATAGGTTGATGTCCAGAAAGCGAGCATTTTGTCATCAACATGTTTTTATTAATAAAATAAAATAAAATAAAATAAAATAAAATAAAATAAAATAAAATAAAATAAAATAAAATAAAATGAAATAAATGGAGTGAAGTGAAGTGAAATGAAACGAAATGAAATAAAACGAAATAAAACAAAATAATGACAATGCCAATGCCAATCCCAATGCCAATGACAATGACAATGATAATGACAGTGACAGTGACAGTGACGAAGATAGAGACAGAGACATAGACAGAGACAGTTACAGTTGCAATGACAATGAGTGGCAATGACAATGACAATGACAGTGACAGTGACAATGACAGTGATAATGAATGGCAATGACAATGACAATGACAAAGACAAAGACAAAGACAATGACAATGACAATGACAATGATAACGACAGTGACAGTGACAGTGACAGTGACGAAGACAGAGGCATAGACAGAGACAGAGACAGTTACGACAATGATAATGAATGGCAATGACAATGACAATGACAATTTCAGTGACAGTGACAATTACAATAACAATGATAGTACGTGACAATGACAATGACAATGACAGTGACAATGATAGTGAGTGACAATGACAACGACATTGACAATGCATTGTCACAATGACATTGACAATGACAGTGACAGTGACAGTGAGAGTAATATTTGCTTATTTGAGTAGCTTTCAGATGAAAAGTCATATTTTTAAGGTATAATTTTTAGTTTATTTTTAATAGTTTTACACATATCTGAGACTTTAGTACAACATTTTATAATAAATATTAACGCAAATAATTTTTATAACTGATCATAATATATGTACATATATTATTGGTATAAAAATTTTGCTCTCACAATCAAACAAAAACGTTGTTCAGAATGATGACGAGATGTCATCGAAACATCCAAAGACAATTCTGTTGGCATTTATATTCATCACACATATTTTTCTTCGCAGTATTTTAAATTAATTTGCCTTGCGGAAGAAAGAAAGTTGTGAAGTACGCTCTAGGCACCAGGCCATTAACTGTAGCATGAGGTGGAGGTATTAAGGGATAGTTAGATAGTCAGATAGCCAGACGGAAATTGCTCAACAGCAAATGGGATCCACCTTAAGGCCGCGAGCAACGGCACATTTTATATTTTACACTGTTTTGTAACTTTAGTGGAGCCAGTCGCTTCGTTGTTGATAAAGCAATAACAAAATATTAATCCACTACCAAATCACGACGTACTGACTGTAGATATAATTATTCCTTTTCGATGCAGGTCTGGAGTTTGCTTATTTCCAGTCCCCAAAGAGCCTCCGGGGAGTAGTGATGGGTCTGTGCCTGGCAATGATAGGAATTGGGTACTACGTGGCTGACGCCTTGGTCAGTATCGTGACAAGCTTAGCGGCTGACTGGTATCCCAGTCCCAATAAACTAAATACTGGTTCAATGGAAAAATATTTCTTTTTACTTATGGGCTTTATGCTGCTCGATTTCTTCTTTTTTCTTGCTGTTGCTGTCAGATACAAGTACGTGGCCAGAGAGAACGACGACAAACATCAAGAACTTACTAGTACCGGACCACAACAAAATATCTAAGCTCCCCAACAGCAAGAACAGGTCGATTACAGCTAGTTTAATTTTATGCTTTTTTTATTGACTCCTAGAAGAGAAGTCAGTACTGCAGCTCACATTATATAACCTAAGCAAAACGTTTAGTTTCAGAAGATTGAAAACTCTCAATTTGTTAAACTAAGACACCTCGCTTAAGAGATTCGTCATTGCAAGTATAGAAACCAGTGTGGACTTGAAAATATTAAAAAATTAACATTTAATTGAATTTCATCTCTACAGTAACGTCAGATATTTATTACAGAATTGAACTTCCACGGTGTTCGTTTTTAAGCGGGAAAATCAATACTAATGAGCTCAAAGGGGAAGTGTTCCTTATTCCATCCCACCACCCTCACTAAAAGAATCTTCAATCATAATCACATCTTCTCCCAATTGTCGGTTTGCACATGCCGTCATAGTGGCCATGTTGGTGTACAAGAAAAAAAGAATAGTTAATGATTTCTTTTGTTTAGGACACCAACATGGCCGCTGTGTCTTTTGTCTTTGATGTCACTAGGGAGTGTGTGAAAACCAAGAATAGACGAATCGTTAATCATGTGTGCACAAGGCATCCCTTCTCCCAATAGACGAATCATCAATCATGTGTACACAAGGTCCCCCTTCCCCCAATAGACGAATCGTCAACCATGTGTGCGTAAGGTCACCCTCCCTCCACTACAGGAAATGTCAATCGTGTGTGTACAAGTTCCACCTTTCCTCCCCCCCCCATTCAATAAAAGAATCAACAATCCTGTGTGCACAAGGTCCTCCCATCCCCACTGGAATAATGGTCAATCATGCTTAACGTGATTTCAGTGGCAATCTTACAAGTTATTCAAGTAGTAGATGATAGTAATGAGAATCATTTGCACCTGATTTTAACGACCAAAATTCTTCAATGAAACCTGCCAGTGCGATTACTGACAATCACAAAGAGAAGTCCTGTGACAGGCGGTTGAAACTTTTGGGAAGGACGGCCATGAACGTTAGTAATCACTCCAAAAATGGGGGATCGGAAAGGACGCGGTAGACCATAGAAATGTTTGTAATAAAAGCGGCCGACAAGTACTGCGAAGCTTGAGTTGTGACCGTACGTCTTTAACCACAGTATCTCACTACTTGTTGAGTTGTATTGTTTTACTTATCCAGTCTTTACGGTTAGTGTTAGGTGAGCTTTAGTACCAATTAGAAGAGATATCCGGAATATGTTAATTAATAAAGGCGTGTACATGGGCAGGCTCACCTTTAAATCTCTAAAAGTTGGGAACAAAGTTTTATGTTTGTTTTTATTTTAGAAGCACTTAATCTCGCAGAGTTGTGATTGTGCACCAAAAGGCTGAGGAATTCTACATATTTGGCGAGGATCGCGGAAGCTGCCAAAGAAAGACAGCACAGCTTACTAAAAGGGTGATCATTCCTGGACTCTTTTCCTACCTGCAAAAGTAATTTTTACAGGGTTGCCTGTGGCAAACCAGTCTTAAATAACTTTGGTTTTGTTTTCTGTCTCCGCAAAAAAAATATGCGTGCGCAATTCTACCATATATGGTGGTCAACGTGGCTGAGATTACCTTGCCAGACGTTTTGAGCGGCGGTTATAATTTGTTGTCGTGTGTAGGAGTTCTTTTTTTATACCAGATAGCAATAATTCTCAATCTTTAGCCAAAATGTATTATATATTGGAGCTTACAGTCACGGTAGTCCTTCCGGAACTTTCCACCGAGGACGGCTTACAGCTACACACGCATGCACATGAGATAGATAGCTTTGACTTTAAGCGATGATTTTGGGATGTTTGGACAACAGCAAGCACGGAATTATCTCGTAGGCAAACCGTGTTATTTCACTTCTAATGAACTCAAATATTATTGAAATGATCTCCGAGTTAAGAATTACTTAGCGAGGTTTTGGAATATTTCAGCGTGATCAACTCGGGTTTTATGATGTCAAAAGCAAGAAACGTGAATTAGTGTAGTTTGTATCTTCTCCCTTACTTTTATCTCAATTGACCGATTTTTAAATCGGATATAAAACTCCTTTGTGCTTTCTGATACTTGTTTCTTAGTCGGTTTTGCTATCATTGGGCAGAAAAATCTTTTCTGTAACGCTTATGATATTGATTAGGAATCTGAATGTTTGAAAAACTATTTGAAAACATTGGTTGAATACATACACACGTCGTGATGCACTCCGGCGCTGCACAAAAAGTCTTACAAGTGTGAAAAGAGGAATAAAATACCCTACTCCGGAGTCAGCTGGTACGTGTTTCGAGGAAAAGCCACATAAATTAAAAAATTAGACAAAGCCGCGCGAGCAAATAAAGTTGCAATGAAGCTTGCACGTATGATCACGTAAACTTAAACGTAGATTATCTGTGGAATTTAAGAATACGACGTTTACTTGGCTCGTTTCCAAAGTTTGTTTTAACGATATTTGCTCAGACTTCAGTTTTTAAAATTATTTTATGGGATTCTTAGATATTGTTTGCATAAGTATATTCGACGTTTATGTAATATTTCTACAGCAAAACTTTGCAGAAATATCATTTCCTTACGATTGATTATTTACTAATCGATGGCAATGATTAGATACTGCTTATTTCTTTACTGTCAATCACTTTCCACACTGTGTTCCCTCTCCACTTGAGCGAATGATTGACACCTGTTACGCCACAAAACGTAATAACTCGCACAAAATGTAATAGTAATGTAAAACATAACATTTGACACAAAATGCAGCAGGACAAAACATTAGAATGACATTGCCTTCAAGTGTTCGAACTGCAGCCGTGTGTGCGAGTCGAGTATCGGACTGTTTAGTCATACACGGCGCTGCAGTCGAAATTTCCATCAAGATGACGCATAATCCATTGTCTTCCGAGATAGGTGGAGGCCAAAGAAAGAATAATTGTTGACACAAAACGTAATAGTAAAGCAAAATGTAATAACTTTTAAAGTTAAAATCATCATGCGTGCACAACGTCCCCTCCCCCAAGTTATTCAAGTAGTAGCTGATACTAATAAGAATCATTTGCACTTGCTTTTAATGACCATAATTCTTCGTAAAAATGTAATAGTAATGCTAAATGCAATAACTTTTGACGCAAAATGCAGTAACTTTTGACACAAAATGTAATAATAATGCAAAATGCAATAACTCTTGACTCAAAAAGTAATAAATTTAAAACGCAAAATGTAATAACTTTAAGACGCAAAAAATTTAAAACTCAAAATGTAATAACTTTAAGACGAAAATGTAATAATTTTTGAAGCAACATGTAATAACTTTAGACGCAAAATGTAATATAGTTAAGGTGCGAAATGTACACAAACTTTAACAGTGAGATTTTGTTAGCTTTCGAAAAATATACCCCCGTACTGATTTTTTTCCAAATTGCACTTTTCTCCATTTGGTCACAGAAATCAGGTTTTGTTTTAGGAATTGTCATTTTAATGTTCCGTGGTAAATCTTTCTTGCAGTCCTGAGTAAACCCGCGGTAATACGAGCGACAAAACTGTCAAACTTTCCTCCCAATATTGTAGCGAAGCAAGTTGAAAAGCGATGTTGCTCGTTTTACCTCCAACGCACTAAACTTATGCGCAACAAAAAAGTGCGTTGAAAAACGCAGAAGGAAATTAAACTTTTTTCAGTATATTTCTCCAACTGCTACACACTCTTTTTATTGTGAAACAAGTATTGTGCGTGTGTGTATTGTGCGTGCGTGTATTGTGAGTGCGTGTATTGTGCGTGTGTGTATTGTGCGTGTATATTGTGCGTGCGTGTATTGTGCGTGTGTGTATTGTGCGTGCGTGTATTGTGTATGTGTGTATTGTGTGTGTGTATTGTGCGTGCGTGCGTGCGTGTATTGTGTGTGTGTGTATTGTGCGTGCGTGTATTGTGCGTGCGCGTATTGTGCGTGCGCGTATTGTGCGTGTGTGTATTGTGTGTGTGTATTGTGCGTGCGTGCGTGTATTGTGTGTGTGTGTGTGTATTGTGCGTGTGTGCATTGTGCGTGTGTGTATTGTGCGTGCGTGTATTGTGCGTGTGTGTATTGTGCGTGTGTGTATTGTGCGTGTGTGTATTGTGCGTGTGTGTATTGTGCGATTATGTATTGTTCGTGTGTGTATTGTGCGTGGGAGGCAAAACACGCAGCATCGCTTTTCAACTTTTTGATCGTAATATTAACGCAGCATAACAGTCATAAACTTTGCAGCAAGTTTTACTCATGGAGAACCGGTGCGCTGCCCAAAAGTCAGAAGACACGTGATCGTAATCTTCACTGGTGATGATACAGAAAATATGTTACTCGGGTCCCGGATATAGTTATATATATGAAAATACGAGTGGCGTATTTTCTTGTAAAATACTCATATATACAAAGGATTCATCTTTAACGGTGATTTGAATTCGAAACGGGGAAATAGAGATATCAATACAATGAGCTTATCGAGGTACTTTTTAGTATGCCAAACTTAGCGATGCCCCATAAGGAACTTTTGAATCAGCAAAAAAAATGCTGTCTCATTATGCGTTTGCTGATCAAAATGCAATGAGGTTCTTAGTTACCCTCACGAATTGACACTTTCTTGTTTTACTTGATTCAGAAAATATTAAACGTATAGTTTTCTTTTCTTCTCTGTATATCATCTCCAGAATATAAGGCGACGTTGTCCTCTCCTCCTTTGATCAACGTCACCTATTTCGCGATAGTGCTCATTGTAAGAATGGCACCCTGTGTAACGATACCTCACAGACGTAGCCACAAATAACGCAAAGTTCGCCAACATTAAACCAACGAGAAGAAAAAAGTAGTTTTCCAGGGAACCTTGATTAATGTCGGCTGGATACCACTGAGAGTGACTCAGTTTGGACACCACAGCCACCAGTGCACTGGCCAGGAAGAATCCAGTTCCAATGGTAGCTAAATACATGCCAATAACAACCCCATGGACATAACGTGGTGATTCCGAATACGCAAACTCTAAACCTGCAATGAAGTTAAAATTGTTTAGGTAAAAAATCCCAACGCAAGTGGTGCTTTAGGCGTTAGTTGCTAAATTCGTAATAAAGAAAGGCATCAACCCAATAATTTTCCATTGGAGGGCAAAAGTGCAAAAAGAGCAAAAGATTCGTTTAACCTTTTAAGGTTAAAATTAAAATTAAAGTTTCTTGATTTACGCTACTCTGTTTTGCTAATGATAAAAACCAATGCATTATCTTAAACTAATTTTTCGCCATTTCATCTTGAACAGTTAATGAAATTCAAAAGTTCTTTTTGCTGTTTAAAACTCGTTGCAGACGGGGTCAAGACTTTGGTCCTCAACTTTCTTTGTAGAGAAATATGGCAAATCACGAACTCAAATGACAAAACTATAATCATTAAAGTATAAACCACACAAGGGAAACTTCAGAAGAACTTAAATTCCGTGTCCTTCATATAAATCAACGTGGAAAACGGGAAACCCTTCTAAAGTATGTCTCTTACGGTGTATATTAACTTCTTCACTTCACTATTTTATTTGATTCTTTACCATCTGGCCTAAGAAATTGCACGAACATTGACTTTTTTAAAGTACAGTTAAAGACTTATCTTTTTAAG
>JAOBYJ020751747.1:0-12901 GCA_025403565.2 Palythoa heliodiscus | reverse complement strand
AACATTGTTGCAGAGGCAAATGTTTCCCAGTTTAGCCGCACAGGAAATAATGTTGCGGAAACAAATTTTGCTGCTCGAAAACAAAAAATGTTTTTGCCTAAAGTCAAAAACATTTTTCTTTCCTGGACACAAACATTTTGTTTCCGGCTAATTTAGCCACCCCCGAAAATATAAAAAGAAACAATGTTTCCGCAACAATTTTTCCTAGTTTAGCCTGGCCTTAAGGGTTAGGGTTAGGTTAATGTACCATATATGAAGGACCTACCCCTCCTTCCAATGAAACCGCCGACAGATATCAATTTATTTTATAAATCATACTAACGTGATCATCATCACTCTTGTAGTAATACAATAATGTTCCTCGCAACACACACCAACATCTCTTGGAGACTCCTCTCTTTACCTGCACATAAATAATAATTGCAGTAAATTATTTCCTTGAATAAGAATGACAGGATAAGTATGCTTTCCAACAACTGAACAAACTAAACATGTAAACAAATTTTGTTATGCATTAAAGTGATTAGGTATTTTCATTTTTTTCTGATTTGGGTGCAGGTTGTCATCTTCATGGTGGCTTTCTGTCCTCGTCTCAACTGTAGTTGTGTTCGTTCGTCTCCCTTGCTACGCATTTTAGTAGATTCTCAGCTAACGAGGGTACCAGAACACTGAAACGGAGAGTGAGGGAGACAGACAAACGCAAACACAGTGGAAACGAGGACACAGCACGATTAAAGATTAAACTGACACTTAGGCTCCGTCCATTCTAATATGAAAACGCATAAAAAGTTTTCCGTCCACACTATCCTTGTTAAGCGTTTTCGACCGTCCAAAATAGACCACGAAAACAGATAAGAAAAGATCTGTCGTATGCTTGAAATAAGCAGTGACGTAACCCTCGTTTTCGCCCGTCCATACTAAACCGCTGCATCTTTGTTTCCAAAAAAACTTTACTCTGGAGAGCGTTTTCCAAAACCTCCGTTTCTGATAACAAACACCTCCGTTTCCAATCGTATTAGTTGGAACGGAAGGCGAAAACGGATAAAAAGTATGCGTTTTAAACGAAAACGTATTAATTAGTGTCGACAGAGCCTTACTTTAACGTGTTTATATTATCAATTGTATTAAGAAGAAAAATAGATAAAATTTATTTTACAGAAAATAAGTGCATGCACACCCAATGGCTGATAAAACTGACAATATAGAAAACCGAGCACTAAACAGGTAAGGTAACGGGACAAAAATAGCCCGGAATGAAAAACGGTTAACGTGACTATAATTTGTTAAATTTCATTTTATTATGTCAGAATAGCCAATTTCCAAGAACAAATATCTCGTTTCTTTCATCTTTTTAAAAGCTTAGTTTGTTAAATTAAACTTACTCTCACGAAAGCATTCCACGATGTAACTGCTGAGGCATTTCTACTAATAACAGCAAAAAAAATGTTCAATATTAACCCACACAAAACCAATACCCACTGACGTACCCTTGTCATCCACCCTTTCTGAACTTCCTTCTCTTCAGCCTGAGCCAAAAGTGGACTTGTTGAGAATTTCCTTAGCACATTGTGTAGCACTATAAGCAATAAAATTTGATTTAAAAAATTAACAATGAAACATCAGATGATTAAAAAATTATCTTGACGATAATTCTAAATGTATGAATATCTCTTCAATCACCCAAAGGAAAGTAAACTAATCGCATGTACAAAAATGGGCAGTGTTAATATGCTTTTAAAATCACAAATGGAAACAGATATTTTATAGATTTTAAGGCAAGGGACGCGTCCAAAATTCTAACTTTTGCAAACACAACGCGAAGAGATAAGGACGGTGATACTTTTCACAGCCCTTATTGTCACATATTTTCTCACCAAAAATTTGCATGTACGTGCCTGCAGGACAAGAAGCTGAAGTCTCTGAACACACGATCCATCTTAATGGGCCCAGCGGAAGCACACCAAACTAATGATCCCGCCATAATGTGCAAAAGACGATTGCCAAAGGCAAGAGTTGATGGAGGTTCCAGGGTCATTTTCCCCAGGAAATTTTGCAATTAGCTTCACTGAAATGCAATTTGTCGATTTTTCAGAGAGAAGTTAGCAAAACAAGTGAACCCAAAATTTCGATGAAAATTGCATCTATTTAGCAGTAAATTCGCACTTCTATCATACATTTTAAACTGAGGGTTAACGATATCTTATTTTTTTACAATCTTTTTTTTCTGTTTTTAAGAGGCTCAAAAGTTGGTCTGGCTGTCCGCTGCCCAGGACTGCTTCAAATAGTACAATAAAAAGCTAAATCCTTTTACAAGCCTTAGTGACCCACTGTACCCGCGGCTTACCTCCAGTTTCTGTTGTGTAAAGTGGATGAGTGTCATTGACTCCCTCTGTGGATGGGGCACTAATCCCGAGAGGAATTACTGGGTTATGCCAGGGGGGTATTGCTTGGAATTTGTTTTGTTTTGTTTTGTTTGTGTTCTGCAAACCTTAAAAAACTGTACTAAGTATCTAAATTACCATTAAAAGAATTCAACTTCCTGTTTTCCACGAAAAATTAGCAGCACTTATAAATTACGAATTCTACTATCTTTAACCGAGACTTCACCTGCATATTAGAGGCTAATTATTGTACACAATTTTAGCAAGTTGGTAGTTAAGCAGGTAGATACTGGATAAATATTTGCTCACCTCTTAGCCACTCTTCCACAACTTCAGAGGATTCGCCAGTAAGATAATATGTCCTCTTGGGCGTTGCCACCTTGACAGGACAAAAAGCACACAAAGGGTTACATACAGCCTCAAAAGGTATTAAGGAGCTTACGAATCGAAGATGTTCGTACGACGCCGCCGTTGGTTTAAATCACAAAGTCACGTCGCTGTCCTCTGAAAGGTTAAATTTACGTTTATCAGGTGTGACGGCGACGTTTGGTGACACGCGCGCCCAAATTTCCCTCCTTTTTTAGTTAAGCAGTGACGAGTTCTAGTGCCCGGAAACCATGGCTAAAATTTTGTTTTCTGGGTAAAACAAAACAAAACGAGACGAAACGAAACGAAACGAAACAAAACAAAACAGAAGATTACAAACATTTTCGAAAAACGTTGTCCCTATGCAATACTTGAGTATCGGCCGATTACACTTGAAATTTGACGGAAAATGTTTAAAAACTCACCTCACGTTGTGCTTCGCGGAGGACGCCGCCAAGTCGTGCCAACGTCGTCGATTCGTAAGCTCTCTAATTAATCTATCTGTGGGTTCCCGCAACTAGCAACTCAACTTTTTGAAGACTTTTTAACACCCGAATTTGGAAAACTTATGACCTAAGTTTCCTTCAAACTGTTATTCACGCTGGTATTATTGATCGTTTTATTCATGAAATCATGGTTTCGTTTGATTCCTGAATGGAAACTTGAAAAAAAATCGTTGCTTTCGTGGATATTTTTTTGACACAATATTCAATCTCGATCATGAGAAACCAAAAAATATCTTCGATCAAATATTTAAGACTTTTTCAAGACCTCAAGTATGAATTTCGGCAAATTTAAGACCTTATTAAGGCCTTAAAAATACGAAGTCTAAAAAGTAAGATTTTTAAGGACCCGCGGTAGCCCCGTTTGTTTAAGCTAACACAATCACTAGAAGCTGGTAAAAGAATAGAAAAAGGTCAACGTTTAGTAACTTGAAGGGGGTACTCCCTAAAAATTTGGGTAGGGGTGTGCGGCCTGCTACCCAAAACCCTTACCCTATTTATGACCAAAATATGCGATTTTCCCTATCCTATTTATGACCTGACCAAAAGAAAAAAGAAATAGCTTCTTCTAAAAGAAACGAATTCAAGACTAGAGAGCAGAAATCGATACCCTATTTATTATCAAAAGTGAGGTAAATGGCTAAAATCATTGAATACTCTATTTTTCCTATTATTTTCAGCTTTTGAGCAGTTAGATTACAGGTTTTTCGAAAAGATCTTTTCAGCCCAAAGGGCCCTCGTCAGTCTGAACTGAAGTTGGCTAAGATCAATACCCTATTTATGACCAAAACGGCTGAAAGACCATACACTTTGGGGCCGCACATACCTATATAGCCCATGTAAGGGAGTACCCTCCCCCCCCTCCGGGAGAACTTTGCCCTTTCACAGGAAGGGCAAAGCGACCCACATGTACAGTAAACTCTTACCTCAAATGTTAATGCACCCTCAGTTCTGGCAATTCTACAAGAGCCATCCAAAGGAATTTGACCAAGAGGCTTGCGATTTATATCGTGCTAAACAGTGACAGGAAGACAAAATATTGAGCAAACTTTTATCAACCTCCTACATTTAAAATAAACCTTAATTTAAACAAATAATACAAACTATATGTTATTAAAATTTGATATAAAAAATATTATGTAGAACACTATCTGTATACTGTATGTATGAATTTCTGTATTTTGCTTGGTAGGGTACATTGTAAGTTTCACTTTTCAGTATCAATGTTACACGCCTTAGAACTGTTTTTCTTCATTGTAGGGTTTCTTTGTCTTTTTACAAGCCTGCCGTTAATTTGACTAAGAATTTAAAACAATTACTCCACGAATGCACGTTGGATAGGAGGCGAGTGATAACTGACGAGGTGTTAATTGTAGAGTGGGCTATTTTCACCTCATATCCAACAAGATGCGAGTGGAAAAACGGTTTTATGAAATTTTATTCAATTCTGAAAGATTACTTAAAAATTATAGCCCAAATCCTGTTGAATTCTGTTTCACTTTTCTGTTTCACTGAAAATAATATTTCCATATAAGGTCATATGGTATATGACTGATAACTGAGATTGAGTGAGCCAATCAGAAAACTAGAAATGCAATAAATGAAGTTGAAAATTTAATAATGCTTCAGAAACTATTATCAGTCGCAAGTTGACACTTGCCATTTTGCAACTGAATGCCAAAAATTATCCACTGCCCGAAAGGTGGACATTGTCCAAAAGCCCAGGATATCAAACCAAACAGAATATGTGTACTGCAGGTCACTGAGTTTGTACACTAATTCTAGTCAACCACTACAATCACTGCAAATAAAGTAATTCATTTTATCATAAAATTATTATAGACATCAACGAAATACCAGGATTTCTTCAGTGACGAAAATTTGGTATTCAGTGAAGATACCATTTTTGTCTTTCATAATTATGTGAAGATATCACGGTTGTCATGACTACAGTATTTCAGCGATGTCTATATAATAGATAGAATATTACATGTCCACTTACAAGTGGATACAGATTTTAATCTTCTTTGCTGTGCTCACTCGTGAGATATCAACTTAAAAACTCAAAGATAAAATTTATATAAATGTGTGGGCATGTAATATCCTCTATTTATCCACTGAGAGGAATATTAGCTGTCTTTTGTGGACAATCCTTTTGATGATAATGACTTACTTGTGATTTATAGTAGAAAAGCTTGCTGTCATGTAAAACAAACCATCTTTTCTTCCAGTTCTTGATCCTGCCTCCTAACTTGGTGAGATAACCCTGTTTTCTTTGATCTCCCTGTACAGGACAACACGCATGTTGCATGCACTGTTAGAAATGTCTAACTAGCAGTAGATTAATGATAATTTTATAAAACAAGACGTCTGATTTGAGCTTTTTAGACATGTTTCAATAGTTACTGTACACTACAATCTTCATTAACGATTCATTAGACACATTGCAAGGTATATAAATACAATAGATGCGAAATAAATTATATTAATTTTGTTAATTTGAAACAGATAAACTTTGGGAAAACAGATAAATTTTGCATGTGATGGTGAGCAAGAGTGATCACCTGCTTCAAATGGCAAGCTCTGCATTATCCAAGACTTTTTTAATTTCACTTTATTGACCCTTGTACAGCTAAATGCAGTATCACTCAAAATAAAAATTTCCTAACTTTTGAACCAGTGCTTGAAACCCTATAAAGTGACCATTCATTCTTTTTGCCTTTAAAAGTAGATTCAGAAAAAGTGCATTGTTTAACCAAATTCTGAAGGCAACAATTTTTGAGAAATTTTGTGATTTGACCTTTAAAAATTCAGCAGGAAAAGGGTTAACTAATTATACATCACTCACGGTGTACCTTAATCTTAAAAATCAATTGCTTGCAATATACAGTAACTGACTGAATTGTGTATAGATTACACTGTACATTAACACACTAGGTCACTAATGGTAGCATCAGGTTGAGGCATTTTGGTATGGCCAGATAGAAAAAATTAATATTGCTCAACAACAGATAGTATTGAGCTTGATTCCACACACAATGGCACACTTAATGTACATTCTCCTTCGTTAAATGCAATTATACAGAAGTATAGAGTATAAACTTCTGGAAGAAGGCATTTATACAAACGTGTTCTGTAAATAGCTAAAGCTATAAATTCTTTTACGAGCCTAATGGCCCATTGAAGCCAGCTGTGTGCTTCTCTCCGATTTCTATAGTGTTAAGCGAATGAGAATCATTGACTCCCCATGGACAGAACACTAATTCATCGCAGGTTAGCCACCAGCAGAAGCTACTACTCACTTTACAGACCTCATAAGGATGAAAAGCTCGGTCAACTTTTTGGCAAAAAGATGGTCACCCAAAATGTTCAAAACTTAGCTGAGACGAGATATGAACCCAGGGCCTTGTGGTTAGAAGGCAGAGATCTTACCATCATGCCAACCACACTAATGTCAATTCCGTAAATAGAAAAGGGGTGAAAGGTTCCCCCCCCCCTTTGGCAAGTGGGCAATATGATGTTCTCTGTAAGAAAATACACGTACTTGACACTGAGCTGTTTAAAACTTACCTTCTTTAAACTGACGGTAGTATATGTAGCACATGTCTTGAGAACTTTTTTATTTGATTCTGTTGATCCCTTCCGACTGTTCATACTTGATTTCTCATCCCCAAAACTATCTGGTGGAAAACAATACTCCCTGGTCTTACTGCTCTCATCATCAGATGAGTCTGTGGAATCACCAGTGAATGGCATTTCCCTCAGCTGAGATGCTCTCTACAAAAGTAAATCCAGGATCATTAATAGGGAGCTTAAGATGCAGGTGTTTTCGACACGACGGTTATGTGAAGACCGATTTGGATTGGGGCGAGTTGTCGAAAATCTTCAACTGTAGCCATGCTAAGTACAAAAGTGATTGAATCTCAGAAAATACAGCCGATGTACTTGACGAAGTCGCTCAAGCCGTCATGAGAATCTTAAGCAAATTAATTTTGGCACGAGAATGGCAAACACTGGCCCAGTCCACCTGGGCTGTCACGTTGCCGTCACTGCGAAAACATCTGCATCTTAAGCTCCCTAATAATTTATTAAGTACTGCTCAGGCTTTAGGCTCTAAATTAAGTGACACAAATTAAACAAGAGGACGGTCTTATACAATAATTGCTAATAATTTATATGTTAATTATTAGAATATCAAAATCATATTAATTACTATTTGTAAAATATCTGTATGACATGCCTCAAAAGGCAAAGAATATTTTCTCTCTGATGGCAAACTGTCCAATGTCATTGAAATGAAAGGAATGAAAATATTACATACTGAACTTGACACAAGAATTTGCAATTATTTTTTTTTTGTTAAAAGGTTTTTTATTTTGGTTGCCTTGTTTATCAAACCTGTATAATTCTTAGAAAAAAAACTGTCCAATGTCTGAATCGTGGTTGTAAATATGAACACTCTAAGTAGAGGCCAACTAGAAACTGGACCGTTTTGTTATAAATTGATCGATGTAATAACTGTGTATGAATAATTATTGAAAAATTCTAAGCTTACCCCTTTAAGAGTTGCATAAACTGGGCAGGTTTGTTCCTGAAGGTAGAAAAAAGATTATCTAAATTATCAGAAGGCAATCAACAACATCTTGTATCACTCAGCTGCTGACAAACATTAACATGGGAGAATGCTGTATTTTAATCACTTTGTCGAGCATTGTGGTGTATTTTATAGGTTAAATCGGAGAATTTGGCACTCTAAAATGTATTTTAAAATGTATTTAGGCCGCTGAATGAAACAAATAAAGGATAGCTCAGCCTCACAAAAACGTGATTGTTCAGACATTCTTAAAGATGCTTCTGCTTTAAACAATGCCTGTGGTACTGTAGCTCCATGGCTGGTGGCAATGTGAATGTAAAATTTGCCGCTTCAAGCCAAACAGGTGCACTCAGTTCAACCATTTATGCCAAACTGTCAATTTAGCAATTGTACAGTCAATTAATTTTGACACTTACAAATGAGTTTTATCGAACCCTTCTTTTATGTCTTTTAAAACTTTGTTATTTTTAGTCAGCTTCGCTTGATGGTGTATTTTCACTGAAGGAAAATAAAATCCATTTGACCTGTAAACACTTGTGTAACTATTCAGACTGTTTCATTGTCATTTTTTGTTTTTAGTTTTGCAATGCCCTCCAAAGTGATAACAATAGTAAAAAATTTAGAGTTTATGTTCTTGGGCATAAATATGTTTTGGGCCCTCTTCATACCCTAAAAATAGTCTTTTCACATTCTGATTTGAGTGACAAAGATGTCCAGGTGCTCAGCACGATGCATTCCAACGTGCAGTTATTGTAATTACTATTGTTCCTTATCGCTTGGTCGCCAGCATCACCATCCTCACTGCTTTAAATATCTAATTAAAGCAATAACCCTTATTCATAAATGGTGGCAATTTTAGTATTTTTTTTGTCTAAATTCAAATTAGCTCAACTAGCCACATTTCAGGTAACAAATGTATTCTTTTAAAAGTTGAGCTTGAGAAGAAGGCTAGTAGGGCTAATTTCAATATGTAGACAAAAGAATATTAAAATCGCAGCTAGTTCTATGATAAAGGTCTATTGCATCATTGTTTAGGACTCCAGCCCATGACTTCTGAATTTCCAGTCCAGCAGTCAACCAGCTTAGTTAAAAATTTTAAATCATGTACATTGATACCGTGTCAAGATGTTGGGCCTCCTGCTTCAAAAGATGTAAGTTACAGTTTACATAATAGAAATGGTGATAGCCCTCACTCACCATCGCCATCATCATCATTACCACCATGATAATAATATCAACAATGATGGTGATGATGATGACCAGAATAATGATGAAAATGATGATTACGATGATAGTGATGAATGATTATGATGACACAAACCTTGAGTAGATTAATTTCCTTTGTGGTATCCTCCAGTGTTGAGTAAGGAGGAGAGTCTGTACCTTTAAACATCAAACAGAGACAAAAAATATACTGTTAACATCAGTATAAGATTTTCTACTTTGATGATGGTAAAATTCCAGGATTTTTCCAGATCTGTGGACCTTTTCAATGTCTTAGTATCAGAAGTACAGTGGCATGGTAGGCACAGTGGTAAGATCTCTGCTTTCCAACCACAAGGTCCCAAGTTCAAATCCCAGCCCTGCCGAGTGTTGAACACTTGTGTGACCTTTTCTGCCAAGAGTTGACTCAGCTTTCCATCCTTACAGGGTTGGTAAAATGAGTACCAGTTTCTGCTGTTCAGTTTTAGCACCTATGATAGATTATTGTCCTTTCCAGGGGGAGTCAATGATTCTCATCTGCTTAACACTACAGAAATTGGAGATAAGCACCAGCTCCAATTGACCACTTAGGCTCGTAAATGGATTTAGCTAGCAGCAAATGTACAGAAGCTCTCTAAAAGACACAACTATCTCTTATCCTCCAGTAATTTTCATTTGACCTCCTTATTAGAAAACTTAATCAGATTAAAATACAGTTGTACCACATCTTTGTACTTTATATTTAAGATTTTAGAAATTACACTGACCTGTGACATCATTCCACAGTCCATAATCCCACTGGTGTCGAATTGGTCTTGACACGAGGCTCACTTCCGAAGATGTTCTCTCCAAGTCTTGATGGACAGTATTTGGCGAAGCACAGCTTGTACATCCTTCATTTATCCTACCCTCATCAGTGGGTTTATCCAATTCTGGCATAGATTCTGGTTGTTGCAAAGAGGAAGCGGGAGACTCCACATCTTCTGGTCCATAAAATCGGGATGGAATGGGTGGAGGAGAGTATGACTCAGAACAAGCAACTGCTTGCTCTGAGGAACAGGCAGTTGTTGTTTCTGAAGTTGTGCCGGTTGTGGAACAACAAGTAGGTGTGGGCATTAATTCCTGCCCACTAGATTCACTTGGCCAATCATCATCATTAAAGTGTTTTAATGTCTCATACAAGGTGTTTATTACAGTATCTGGTTCAAGATTTGAGTCCAAAGACAGGAGACTTCCAGTAAGTGTAGCTTTACTTAAACTATTTTCATTGGTCCAACTCTTTTCTTTGTTTTCTTTATCTACATTATCAACCTTGTCGTCATCTATTTTTGCATCAATTTTTAACTCAACAACATCTCCAGGTTCAAGATATGAGTTCTCTGACAATGTTGAATCTCTAGATCTGTCTCCAATCGATAACAGTGAGGCTTCACTTGCTGCCCTACTACTTGTGGGTGTGGGGATGTTTGATCGCCCAAACTTAGGCATTAAATGCATATAGGCACTGCTAGGATTCTGAATCTGAATGTAAAACTTTGCCTTGGAGTTTCCTTTTGACTGTGATTCCTCACTCCTTTTCAAAGACATGTAGTAGGAGATTTGGCGATTAGATCCATTTTGTTTAGTGCCAACATAACGTGGTATCTTAGAAGGACTTTTTCCACTAGAAGTCCTTTTGATCAAAATATCTGCTGGTCTATCCTCACTTCCTGGACTGTCAGGAACATGTGTTATGTTTAGTTCTTCGACAACCTCATCTGTCTCCTCTGCATTTGGTGGATTGTTTACTGACTCCAACTCTGGTAGATTTTCTACATCATGCGTCACTGGTGATGGAAGATTGTTGGAACTCTCAGTAATTGACATAGGAGAAACAGGTGGGCTGTCTGATGTTGATGGAGTGATCTTCCTTCCATTTACAGTAACAAAAATTTCTGTATGTTCCATCTTGTCTGAGTTAGTGGAGTCTTTTCGACATTTCTCACTGTCACTGGGTGGTTCAAGTTGATAATAGTCATTTTCAATTGATTTACGTTTAACATTTCTTTCATTTTCTGTTAAGTCCACTGACATTCGCAATCCCTGCCACTCATCTAAAAAACACATTGACTAAAGTCAGTTGTATTGATAAGTTGTAACACTCTATTTACCCTCCTCCCCAGTGCCACCTCCACTAACTCCCCCTCCACTGACCCCCTTCCATGTGCTGCCTTCACTAACTCCCCCTCCACTGACCCTGCCCCTTCCCCTGTGCCACCCCCACTAACTCCCCCTCCACTGACCCCCCCTTCCATGTGCTGCCTCCACTAACTCCCCCTCCACTGACCCCCTTGCACCATTAAGCCTGTGCTTTCTTAATAAAATTAAGTTTCTCAGCCTGTGAGAGGTAAAATATTGACAACAATATAAACATAATTATGTCAATAATAAACATTATTATAATTATAATTATTTTATAATTATAATTATTTTATAATTTAATTATAATTATAATTATAATAAGAATATTAAAAAATAAAAATATCAATGACGAGAGGTGGAGTGGCACCAGATGTGAATGCAATCATATCCTGCATCGACCACTGGTTGGATTTATCATCAGTGATCCCAGATTTAATTACATCCCAAATCCCTTGCAAATAGTCTACTGGTCAGTCTTCTGCAGTTTCACAGGGTTCTTAATTATATTGCATCTGTCTGTGTTGTACACCGGTCGTCAAATGATTAAACTGGCTATGAAGAATGGACAACTGCTGCCTTCACATCAATGTAAAGTAAGCACATACTATATTTAATGTATCACAATATTAATCAAAATAACCATGATAATGAATTCATAAACAAAAGTACCAATACTGACAACAGTATTTTCATTAGTATTAAAAAACAATATCAGTTACAGTAGCTAGACATTAATAAGCCATAGATTATATTTACAGGTCTCCAAAAAAAGCAATCTTAAAAAACACATTTACATAAGTAATTTGTATAACTTCATAATATTTACTCACCATAACTGAATTTTAATTTTGTTTCCAAGTCCTTGATTATTTCTACTGCTCTTTCATTTGTTAATTGTTGATGATCAGAAGTTCTCCTCAACTTCTCATTCTCCATCTTCAGCTGTTCAATGGTTGACCTTAGCATCTCATTTTCAGATGTAAGCTTTTTTAACTGACTGTCAAACTAAAAATATTACAAAAATAGTATACTTTTTAATAGCAATTTTGATATACAAACTAAAGAAAAAATAATCAACAAAAAAGTCAGACAATTCTACAACATCCTGATGGGCCACATGGATGCTTTCGTCGTCACTGTTATTTTGCTTTTGCAAACCACAGACAAAGGTATATTCCCTTATTTTTTAATTTCCAGTTATTCACTAATTAGTTTACTTGGTCTTGAATTCCAAAAGAAAGGCATTAAAATGAGAGAAACCTTGCATGTTTTGCTTTTCACAAAAAAGTAATTTGTATACACTATTCACAACTAAGGCCAATAATAACAGCATGATATTGAGGCATATTACCCAGCCAGCCAGTCAGTCGAAAAATCCTTGAGAGTGGCTGGTATTAAGCTAGTGCTGTGGGACATGGCCAGACCAACACTCAGGGTCTTAAAATAACTGAGGAGAAGGTGCTGCCTTTGTTCCATCATCTGCAAATAGTTAGACCTTCGCGTCTTCTCAGATAAGGATGTTAAACCATAGGTCCAGTCTCTTGATCTCCTCTCGGGGTACTTAAGAGAACCCACGACACTTGTCGAAAAAGACTGAGGGTGAGCCCGGTGTCGCGGCCTGTCAACTAGAACCGGTAGGTAGACCACGAAGGGGACCTCGAGTCCTATTGTCT
>JAOBYJ020750646.1:0-12901 GCA_025403565.2 Palythoa heliodiscus | reverse complement strand
TCTTATACAGTAATTTATTTGGCCGAGAAGAGGCCTCGGGCCCACCTCCCGTAGGTCCGTGGAATCTAGTGATAACCTTTCAAAAAGCAAAGGGCAAAGTGAAATTGTATGTCATCAGAAGCGGTAATATATGCTTCTGGTGTCGTGTGTTAGCAGATATTGAGCGAGACTGGATGAGTTTGTTTCAACGCTAGTGCGAAGAAGAGACACCATGTACTTGACCTACTTTTTAATGCGTGCAAGTTTCGCGATTGCTACATGCGCCTTCATCGTCCGAAGAAGCCTTCGTCAGAACACCCTTGATCGCTCCGGAGCTATGGCAGCAGTGCTTGTAGGATTTCTGCTGACTTTGAGTAATTTGTGCTTCTTTTCGTCATTGCTTGCATTTTATCTAAGTTCTTCTAAGCTAACAAAGTTCAAAGCAGAAGTAAAGAGGGAAATTGAGGACGACTTCAAGGAAGGTCTGTTCCGTGTTCGTTGTTTGTTTTAATGAACGAAACATGTACCACTAACCGAATCTTGCCAAGTTTATAATGCGTTGTGATTTACAAGCACGATAAGTATAACAAGTCGTATGAACGTGAGTGCATTTTGTGATTTATGGGCGCGATCGATGTTTTGAAAGTTCCCAAAATTGCACGAGCCGAAGAACTTCAAAACATCACGAGCGACCATAAATCACGGAATTCAAAAGAAAGTTCATACAATTTAAGATTTAAACCACTGTCACTAGAGTTTCGTTTAAATATGGTAACTAAAAACGACCTTTGCAACTGGATTTTATGTTTGACTGTTGAAGTGTTCGATTACTGAGCGCTCGATTGCGTTTGATTGGTAAAATTTTTAGATGAGTTTGATTACCAAACCCAATTGAACTCATCAATTATCAAACCCATTCGAACTCAATCAAGCAATTAATTACAATAGAGTTTGATTACCGAATGTTCGATTGACCACACCGGGTATATTTCAACAGGGAATGGAAGGAGATGGAGTGGCAACAAATTAAGTCAGTGATAAAATTATGTGATATTATCAACTGAGTATTCATTTTGCTTGCAGTTAACTGAATTTATACAAGTTTATGAATTGATACAAGTTGATGAAAATCCATTACTTATCACCTAGGTAACCATTACGAAATACTTCTAAAGTAATTCCTGGAACAAAGCTCTGTTTAAAGGGGAACTCCAGGATGTGAACAAGTTTAATTCTGCTAGTGGTTCAAGATTTCAAGAGCTACTTTGTTATAATGTTTCTGGTAGATTGGCATTTGAAGCAGATTGATTTTTGTTTAAAGTCAAGTATAATTCTAAATAAAACTCTGCCATCTTGGAAAAGAACCGACAGCTCAGAAATTGGTCAGCGTCAAACCTTGTCAAGATGCTCACAAGAGTCAAGATGCAACTTATTTAATTGCACCATTTTTGAAATTGCAGGTTTTCAGTATGTCATTGGGCAGTTTAGATTCGTATAAATCCAGCCATATCAGAAAGTGCTGTACTCCCTGTTGATGTGCTTACATCACAAAGGACTGCTGACCGTCATAATGTGGCTCAAATCTTAACAAGATGGCAGACTTTCAATTTGTTTTTTTCACAGTTCTAAACTCAAAAATCTCAGTTGTTCTAGAAGATTAGAAAAATAACATGCTTGAAAAGGTGTTTGTTTACTCATTTTATTGTTTATTTCTGGAAGCAGATTAACAAATGATAACATGTGAGAAGTGATTTAAAAGAGAGTCATTCTCTTATTTTACATAAAATAATTACAACAGTTCTACTACTGTCGAGCTATATTCTCAAATTATAGCAAGCACGGTATTCTGTAGCAACTCACTTATCAGTTATTTTGTTCTTACAAGACATTGATTGAGCCAAAGAATGCAGTTATTTTATTTTATGCACAACCCCACAAGCTACTAGCTTTAACTAATATGTGTTAAAATAAAGGTTTATCATATTGTATTGTATCATAAGAGTGTTGCTGGTAATTATTATGAATATTATTAGTGATAATAACAACTAAATATCAAATATTGGAATATTTTTTTTATTATTTTAAATATGGTGCAGGTGGCCAGAGAAACTGGGTTCAAGTACTGTGCAATGGAGGAGTTGCCACATTGCTGGCCCTGTTTTACATTGTCGATAATGGTGTTGGGGAAAGACCAATTGACTATGCCAAAGACCTTGATGCATCTTTGGTTTGCATTGCTATTCTAGCAGCCCTATCATGTAGTAATGGAGATACATGGGCATCAGAAATTGGGTCAGCTGTTGGCAGTCGGACACCACGTCTTATTACAACATTTAAGAAAGTCCCGGTACGGACAAATGGGGCAATCACAGTTACTGGTACAGTAGCAAGCATTGCCGGGGGAACATTTGTTGGACTTGCTTATCATGTTACACAGACAGTCTGCCTTGCAATTGTTTATCGACATGGAGGACCTCAGTATCCCCCACAGTGGCCCATTATTGTTCTTGGTTGTATTGCAGGGTTTTTTGGTTCTGCAGTTGACTCTCTCTTGGGTGCAACTGTTCAGTTTTCAGGTTATTGTTCAGAGAGAAAATGTGTAGTTTACAGGCCATCGCCGACTGTGAAACATATTTCTGGGAGATGTCTATTGGACAATCACATGGTCAATTTAGTCTCCTCGATGGTAACAGCAGCTGTGACTCCTGTGATTGGTTACTATATATGGAGAACTTTAAGCAATGCAGAAAGCACTGTCTATTTGTGATGCAAGTGTATTTTATTCATTGTTGTCTTTAAAAGCTGATACATTTTATTTTAATTTGTAAACAGAAGTACATCAAAAAGGTTTTTATATTGTGATAATAACAGTGTTGCTCAGTTTTGGACAGTTTTATTGTTAATTTTCCATTTATTTCTTGTGGTTTTGATATAGTTTTAAAAACTACCAGCTTTGAAGCAACCTTACAACCATGTACAATATAGTGTTGAAAAATGACCAGGTCTGCAAAACCTTAACTAAATGAAGATACAGTTCAAATTGTTGGAGTGATAGTTAAGTAAACATGTTTTATTTTATTGGAATTTGATATGCTAGTAATTTATTAAAGATATTCACTCCTTTCTCAGAACAAGGGTTTTTCTTAAAGCTTTTAATTTGAATTATTATATGGTAGACTTGGTGAGCAGGCAGTATGAAGCAAATTCTGTATTCTGATTGGGTTACCTGAGCAAGCAAGATAGGGCCCATCTTGTCCGCTCTGGATTTTCAGTAGTAAAGTGAAATTCTTTTATTTAATAGGTAATATAAATTTAATATAATAAATCCTTTATTGACCAAGCTTGTTTGGACAAGATAGCTGGATATTGACCTCATTCATCAAATTGCATATTCAGACTATGGGCCATATACATGCATGTTCGGACTGATGTCCCAAATGTGCTGGTGCAAGACTCAGATTTTTAAATGTGCAAAACTTGCAAACTGTTTTAAGAAATGGGAAAACAGTTTCCCCAAAGAAAATTTCAGTTTGAATTTCATTTTGAAATTTTTCCTAAAAAAAGCAAAACAGGTGAAGACTATTCTTCTTGCAAATTTTACAATCCTGACAAAAAAATAGAAAAAAAAAACAAATAGCCTGCAAACGTCTGGTCATATAATAAACTTTTTCTTAACCTTGCTTGCACAGTCAGTATGGAAAAATATGAGACCTTGGCCTTTTTTGTACAAACCTTGCTGTGCTTGGTCCGTACTGTCAAGACCTTGGTCCAATATTTTTCTCATGCTCAGTTAATTATATTAACAACCTTACCAATGTCTTTAGTGTTCATATTTGAAGTGTTGGTGCTAATAAAATTACAAAATAATATTAATAAATTGTGTATTCATTGAATGCCTTATTCCTGCTAAATCAGTTACTTGTCATTATAAATGTCATCTAACTTTCATAAAAAATTGACACAAACTCAACAAATAGATTTCACAAGGCCATTATCTATCTTGTAAATCAAAACTTTATTTTTCATTCTTTTATTATCATTTTGCATTAGCAAACCCTCGATCAATAAATGAAACTGTCATGATAAATACAGACAGACACATCAGCAAATAAGTTGGGGACTAATTTGATTCAATTCAGAGATTAATTAAGTTAAATTTGATTAGTTAAATACTTTCATTTGAGTATAAAGTTTTTAAAACAAGGAATAAAAATTCAAGAAGTTGACACATTTTAATCTCTAGTATTTGTGTAATATACATTTAAAATCAAGAGTTACAGTTTATCAACATCAGTCTCTGACGATGACCAGTGGACACTGGTCAAAACAATAGAGAACAAAATGTATCAACTTCTCATATTTTTATTTCTTGTTAAAGGCATTCTCCACTGACCAACAATATTAATCTCAAATAAGACTTTTCTTTCACTTAAGTCTACATCAGCAGCTCAAATTTGATAATTCTCTGTATATAGTTCATGCCAAGCAATTTGTTTTGATCATTTCCATAGTTTGAATTTCCTGCGGGCCGCCATCTTGAAATGTGACATGTAATGGTTGCAGTCCCAGTCTCTACTCCTGATAAAAACAAAAGCGATGAACAAGTGGGGGTCTGGCACTGCAACCATTACACGTCACATTTCAAGATGGCGGCCCGCGGGAAATTCAAACTCTGGAAATGATCAAAACAAATTACTTGGCGTGAATTATATACAGAGCATTATCATATTTGAGCTCCTTATGCAGGCACAAGTTAAAGAAAGCTCTTAGTTGAGATTAATATTGTTGGACAGTGGAGGATCCCTTCAAGTCAAAAATGAGTTATACCCAGTGTGTGAAATGAGAATACGTCACGTGGTCAGATGAGATGCATTGGAAAAGGGAGTGGATATAAAGTCCAGCAGTGCTGCAGGAATTTTACTCAAAATGTAGTTCATTATTTAAATTTTAAAAAAATTATAAAACCAGCATTAAGTAGGAGCCTTTGTTTAACAAACTGAGTTTTAAAATTAAATAATGTGGTCTTAGGCTAAGTTTACACTGAGTACCAATTAAATTCTTAATCGGTTGAAAATAAGTCCGCTCATATTGTTTACAGGGAAGTCTCTTTTCATGGACAATCATATCTTTTGTTTACACAGTATCGGATATTTGAGATTGTACTCGGAGCCTGCAGTTATTTCGTAGATAGATAGATACTTTATTAAAATACCAGCCGTTATACCATGTGAACATACACAAATCACTGATAGTTTGGAGCTGTAATGCCTGGCAGTCGAGTAACCTTGTCAAAAACCTCTGAATATCCAAAAATTTACCCAGTTAAAATATTGATACAGTACCGATCATCTTTTTGATAGCACCAGACAAAAAAATTGATCTCAGTCAGTTTTGCAGGACAAAAATTTGTATGGCTAGCTGCTTAATTTTTTGGCTAATTCCATGTAAACAAAACTACTAAACATACAAATTTTGGTTTGGTTAAAAATTAAACTGTAACTCTGTAAACTTAGCCTTAAGAATTGGAAAATGTAAATATCTACACTGGAAAGAAGAGAAAAGGTATGTAATACTCGGGTGGGCTGCATTAATGGCTGGTGGGAGCTAGACTAGTGACAGCTTTGAAGAAGACGAAAGTACTCCCAACCCAATATCATAATATTTGTCACTCTTAGCATGGCAGCACTGAAATAAGATAAGGAAGTATGCACAACTTTTGTTAAACAGTACAAGATCTAAATGTGACTGTGTTCCTAATATAATATAAGATTTTAGTATGTGTACTGTTTGATTTTAAAGTTATGTAAGAGGTTTTATGTAAGTAAGAAGTAAATTGCAGCATTTTATGGACTGGACCATAAGGTATTACAAGTAAAATCTTGTAGCTAACTGAATCTCACATGAAGCTTTTTTGGTCATTTGAAATACACAGGATTTTAGTATCAAAGTTGTCCCAGAGATCACGTGACCAAAATATCACACGATCCACATTGGTTACATTAGCTGGTTCAATAAACAATACAATAGTCCAATGGGAGATAAGAGCTTTCGAGAAGGCTGAAGCCTGCCAGAGCACCAAATGACCACAGTTCTAAAATCACATTTCAATGTTACCAAACTTTGTGAACATCACAACTCGAGTCTTGCCCCCAGTCATCAAGACATTTTTAAGTAAAATATAGCATTGTTTCACCTGCCATAAATCAGAAAAGTAATGTTACTTCATTTTTAAATTGGTATTCCTCTTTTAAACACATCAGTATAAGAAAAAATGAAAAAACACTGTCAGTGATATATAAACTTTAAATCTACTCTAATCCACTAGGCGGCATGGTCGGTGCAGTTGTAAGATCTCTGCTTCCAGCCACAAGGTCCCGGGTTCAAAGCCAGCTTTGATGAGAAATGAACATTTGTGTAACCTTCTTTCCACCAAATTTGACTCAGGATTTTATTATTAAAAGGTATCAGTTTTTGCTGTAAGGTGACCTGTGATGGATTGGTGGCCTGTCCAGGGGGAGTCAATGATTTTTATCCACTTAACACTATACAGAAACCAGAGATAAGCACCAGCTCCAAGAAGCCACTAAGGCTCGCAAAAGGGTTTAGTTAGCGTGTATAGCGTAGGACTCACAGATTATGATTGGCAGGGCACACTAAATTATAAGCAAGGTTTTAACTGACAGCTATAGGCAGAGCCAAATAATTTCTGAAATATTACCTAAAATTCTTTCCAGGATTACCCAAAAAGAAAGCTATAAAATTATTTTAGAGATGTCAAAAATTCTACAAAAACTTCCTAAGATTCCCAAAAGTTCTCTCATTTTTTTATAGTAATACAAAAGGAAAGAGCTGCTTAGATGCGCTGTTGGGCCCATTTTGTTGAATAACTGCTGATAGGTTGTAGTGTAGATTGCTGATGAAAAACTGTTAATTTGTTTTGCAGTACTGTGGACTGAGCCCTCTCTCAGTTGGTAGGAATACAAAAAAAAATTGTCAATGCTTTTGCATATGAAATGTTGCCAAAATGCTGGGTAAATATTCAAATTGTTTTAAAGTTTGGGGGGAGTCAGGTTGGTGTTGTCTTCTGTGGATTCGGGATCGAATCCTGGACTCGAATGTGGGCTGAGATTTTGTCGATCTCTATCTGACTCCGAGGGTTTTTCTCCGAGTACTGCAGGTTTTCCTCCCTTGTAAAATTTGACAATAACAGGCCTGCAATAACTAGGGAAACTTTTGCACCATCCCTTTCCCTTTGGGATAAAGCTAAATAAATAAAAAGTTCCTACATTTGTCATTTTTTCTCTAAAATTACCAAGATTTTCTTTTAAAATTTCTTAAAAAATTGAATGTCTAAACTTCCCCCCAAAATTCCAGAATTATGTAGCTAAGGCTAAACAGCAGTCTAAAACCAAACCGCAAACCAAAAAAATTCAAACAGTCACAGGGCAACCAAAACAATGGTAATAACATTTGATTTACAATGATTTTGACTTTATTTGAAAGTCACTAAACAGCATAAAAAGGAACTTTGCCCTGTGAAAATGTTAATTACTGTTTTTAGACTCTAACAATCCTAATTTTATATCTAATTATATTAAGTTTTTTAATACATGGAACTTATTAAAACAGTTGTTAACATTAAAATACAGCTGAAAGGAATTTTATTTAATAATTTATTAGTTTCAAAAACATCATCACTCTGCCTCACTCGCACAATAATCATTAAGATCATAGTGTTACACAATCATATACCATTTATAATTTGTAAAACCATCACAGTCAAGCATCTTTTAAGTTCAGATGTACAAAGCGTAATAACCCTCAATGACATCCTTGATCAATCGAAGGGCCTAGTGCATATACAACATAAGAAACTTTGTATGAAATGCTAAATTCTCCCAAGGGTTATGAAGAAATAATGGGGATAATGTAGGGAGAGTTGAGAACTTGATCAAAAGTCACGTCATTTTTGCACTAGACCCTTTAGTTGTAATTGGCAAGCACAAGCAGGAGCATATGCTACATCCACAACTTTGCATCGTGTTTCTTATTCGTTCCATCTTACATTTTTTAATTCGACAATCCAGTCCTGATCACTCAACTATTTACATTCAGTAGATCTATTTCTTTAGACCCCTTGATGCCCACAGACACGCAGCAGTGGCAAGTACTATAACGGCACCTATGGTCCACCAGCTTGGTTCAGTCAGACGAAAGTCCATAACTGACAACTAAAAGTACAAGACATCAATCAGTCACTTCCAATATTAGGTACTTTAGATTTAATGTCAAATAATGAGTTTATCCAAGCAGTGCCCTTAAATTACAAAATGCTAAAAGTAATATTACTTCAGTTAAAAATCAATATGATACAGTTCATAAATTAGCTCCTTCTTCATTCTTCTTTATGAAAACTTAAAATTTTCTTCAGCTATTGAACAGTATTTAAAATGCCCCCTCCAAATTTTTTTTAAATCTAAATCAAGTTTAATAGTAGTATATTCATAAATACATTAAAGGGGTACCAACAACTCCAGAAATCTTGAGTTCTTAATTTTATTTGGAATGCAGTTGTAAGAAAAACTGTGCAAATGTGTTTAACAAAGCAAAAAGAAAAAAATAATCTTAAAATTTCAGTTACCGTTGGCCTCCTCAATCAAAAGAATCCACATTTATATCTCCCTATGATTAGCAGTAACAACATTATTAGAGCATAAAGAGCACGATTAACCTGGTCCAATATACACAGACTTTGAAAATATCAATTAGGTCTGTCAATTTTGGGGACAAAGGAATTTACAAGTTTTAGCTTGAGTTCAATTAGAGCTTCAGTTGACCTTGACTTGCTCCAAAACAATCACATTCGAATTGAGTTCAAGTTGACCTCTAATTGTTCTCAAACAAACTGTAATTATCTTACAGTTAGAGTTATGATTAGGGTCAGACTCAACTCAGGGTGAACTCAGACTAAACTCAAACATTAGCAACTCTCTCAATTTTACCTTTCAGGGTGCAAAATTAGAAAATTTTTCAGCTGGCTTGCTGAAAAAAATAGATTCAGCAACATATGAAGTGATAACATTCGAACCAAATTGGCCAGCCAAAGCCAGCTAATCAATGTTAATTTTGCATCTTGCCTTTCACATGCCCAACAGACTTGTACGAAGATAACAGGTGACTTTTTTAAAAAACTTCTTAATGTTTTGATGTTCTAAACTTCCCTTTCAACTGAATTTCTACTTTCTTATAGTTCTTCCACTGTTGGTATTTTATTCAAAATTGTATTTGAAATGTGTTTAACATGTACAAACCCAGGGTAAAATGTTGCTTGGTAAAACTTTCAGCTAAATGACACATTTCTTAGTATAATGGTCACAGGGGTAGGTTCTTTTGAACAAAGAAAAGAAATGATCAAGAGACATGGTTTCATTGACTTATTCTCATCTTATGGTACACTTTTTTCATACTGCACTTTAATGTTGTCCATGTACTGTGTTGATCATGGCCAAACAGATTTTATTTAGAATTTATATCTAAATAATTGCTTTTTGTTAAATTTAATGACCACTTTAATAATTTGACTGGCAAAGCAGCATAAAATATTTTCTAAAAAGTTTACCTCAGTGTCCTCAAATAAGATTCACATAATCCCCTTACTCAAATAGGAGAAGAAAAAACACCCCCCATATGTTGCTATTTCTATCTTATGTATTTGTTTAACAATTTTATCCTAAAAGGTATTTAGCACAGGTTTTCATCCATTTAATAAATTCTTCTTTCTAATTTATGTAATGTAACTGTGCACAAAATCAGTTCAAAAGTTCTAGTGTGTATTACAGAAATACAGAAAAGAAGCAATGAAAAGTTCTCAATAATCATGTTTTCATATTTTTCTGCTGCATTGCACCCGAATGAAATTTGAATGGATAATAAATACCTTATTCTCTCATCCAATCAAATTGTTTTGGAAAAGCTAGGTGTTGATAGCTGTTTAAGGAAGTAACAGAATTTTCGAAAGCAGTTATATATTGAGACATTGGAATATCTTTTAGCAATTTCGTGCCTTTTATGTATGTCGACTGTGTGCTATAATTATACTTTGATATAATATGCTGTCTCATTCTTGATTTTTAATACCTTTTATTTAAACAACCGGTGTCATGGATTGAAAGGTTTGTACCCAAATCAGTGCTAAATTTCCTTTGTTGCTTAATGTGTAATTGCAAATACAATATTCATTGTCAAAGCTCTGATTGCAAACATTCGTGCACTACCGTAGATAAACTGGAAAAATTGTGATTATATTTATGAAAACTAGGAAAAGAAAAAAATTGAGTAGAAAACTCACCCATCCTCCGTGTCGCACTATCCATCGAGCAATCCTCTCTCTCAGTATAAATTCAACAACAAATGTCACAATCTTACGAAGAAAACTGCCACTAAGGCCTCGACGTATAATACTTATTGCGATTTCGTATCCAAAGCACAACAACGCCACAATGCGTCCCCAGTTAATACCAGAGCGGAAAAGTTTGCGAGCTACAGAGGCGAATGTGTCATATGCCGTGGAAGATGTCATATTTAATTGCTCTATCATATCTTGGAACTGGTCTTTGTATCTTGCATCGATTTCATCACCGACTTCTCCTAAACGTATACCTATACGAGCAATATTTGAATTCGTATCTGGTTCATTGTATGAGCGAATTTCTTCTAATGCGTCTGAACGTGCCTGATCTAGCTCTTGTTCTTCTCCTTCGTGTTGCGTCACTTCTGTAAATCTCTGGTACATAAAATAACGAAAAACTCCCGCAGATTCTTCAACAACAGCTCTTTCTGATGCTTCTGGTACATCTTGTTCTTCATTATCGTCTAGAAATTCGTTAGACGAAGCCATTCCCAGCTGTTCTCCTTATCACTAACACACAACTGAACTTGTTCAATTCAAGACAAGACCGGCTGAAAAATCCTGCTCTTTTAACACGAGCCTGCCATGTTTGTAAACAGCGGTTGAGAATAAACGGATTAGTTGTTGCTGTGCATCCCGGGATATCATAAATATTTTTGTTCTTACAGAAGGAAAAGTAAACAAACAGCGGTTATAAATATTATCACTGCACAATGTATTGTTTAAAAATATAATATAAAATTTGGCCTTTCGCATGCTACAGCACACATCTTCAGAAGTGACGGTTAAATTGTTATACAGAGTTTTTTTAAAAAAAATAACGAGAGGCACTGGTGACAAGGTAAGGAAATATAAACGATATGATAACTTCCGGTAATGAATTAAACCGGTATAAATTAATAAAGAAAAAGCTTCTCACTTCCAACGTTAGCATTAAGTGAGGGCTTTAAGTCATTAATGAAAAGTGTTTCTTTAATTTTACACTGCAAGTCCGACTTTCCAGTAGCGAGGATTTCAAAATGGTCCCATTTGATGTTGTGACCTGTTGCGATGACATGGTCTGCAATAGCGGAGGCGTGACCAGCTTGAGTTAGAGCTTTGAAATGTTCAATTTTTCTGTCCTGTAATCGTCGTTTGGTTTTACCAACGTAAAAAGAGTCACAGTCCCAACAACTAGCTTTGTATACTATTTTAGACCTTTGAGAACGGCTAAAACGGATGTTTGTATGGAAAGAAAGACTTAACCCCGGTTGCAAGTTAACCTCTTTCACTCCTAGAAAGTATAAAATCAATTTAACCCGCACCCTCACATATCGTTGTTTTCGCATCTGCTCGAATTCTTCCTTACTACAGTCGACTCTATTTGATTTAAAGAAAACTCTCCTTCAAAATGGTTACCCGAGAGGAGTAATTTGTTATAACATTAGTGTAGCGTCCGAGTCTGGATTACACGGCTTGATTTCGATATGAATCGTATTTATTTGTTGTAAACAGTTCGATCTGAAAACATACATTAAAGGATACATTTCACACTAATTTCTTGTTACGTACTTAGCGGTAAATCGCTCTTGTTCAACAATTGAAAATGACATATAATTTTGTAACTTACTTCTATGGTATATCCAAATCAAGCAACTCTTATCAGTTTTTTCCCGGTAAATTCTACGTTGGTTTCTCCTATAATTCAGTAACAATCCAACTTTCTACGGGTTAGCAATACTATACAAATCTCCGGTCTGAGCAGTGAATAGCAATCTTAATCTATTCCTTGAGCTTTCCTCGTGTTCGATTTTCTACAAGTATTGGTTTTCATTTCAGTAAACAATTAGCTAAGTTATTAAATGTCAATCAAACTATCAGTTATCAATTAAGTTACTTAAAATTAGCAGATAAAACGCAGTGGGCGTTACATCAAGGTTATTTTTAAACAAAACATTCTCCGCCCCAAAAGGGCGTCGTCCTTTTCTCTAAAGGAGTCATGTTCAGGGACAGTTTATTCGTATCCCTCCGCTGGGTAGATGACTGAAATTTTAGTAATAGGACGGTCATAAGTACCGGTTGACGTCTTAACTCTCACGTTGCGAACACGTCCGTCCTGTCCCGGGAATACTTCAATTACTCGTCCGATGGACCACTTGCCTCTAACTGGATTTGGGTCTGCCAACACTACGCTGTCGTCGATTTTCACATTTCGGTTCTCGGTAGTCCACTTCTTGCGCGGCACTAGTAGCGGGAACACGTCTCTTGCCCAACGCTTCCAGAATGACTCGACAATCTTTTGGACGAATTCCACACGGTGGCGTGGGTCGTTGGTCTGTCTGAATGGCCCTTGTGGTGTTGTTGGTGTTGCACGTCCGAGCAAAATATTGTTGGGACATAAGTAGGATCCGTCATCTGGGTCATTTGGTATCCGGCCGATCGGTCTTTGGTTTACTAAGTTTGCCACCTCTTGCAGTACGGTGTATAGCTCAAAGGGCGTAAGTTTCTGCTCTCCGATGGCTTTCTTTATTGCTC
>JAOBYJ020749557.1:0-12902 GCA_025403565.2 Palythoa heliodiscus | reverse complement strand
AAAAAAATACTAGCAGACAGAAGATCAAAACCAGCCAAATTAGAGTAGAACAAAATTAATAATTTTGACAAGTCTGATTCTAGTTTGGACTCTGACTCTGATTGTGCTGTCTGTTTAGTCGGAGTGCAACTCTGTTTTCTTACCTGACTTGTTTTATCTCATAAAGCATCGGTTGTCTCAATATACCGGAGAACATTTGGAAATAAGATTTTCCTCAGGGTTTGAAGTTTAAGGTCAGCTTTTTTTCGAACCATGGGACGATACTGCTGCATTTTGCCATTTGCCCATTCTGATATAAATTACAGATACGTCCCGGAAAAATTTACAAAGTGATGGCGCAGTGTGCAAAGTACACAAGGATAGTAAGTATGTGACAGGCGGCATTCCACTAAGAACTTCCGACCCATCTGTGATTGGCTCAGCTTAATCACATTAACTTTATCTTCAAAGAGGTGTTAAAGTGTTAGCAAGAAACCACCATTCCTGCAAAATCTTTGTTTGTTTTTTTCTAACATATTGAAATTGGGGTATTTTGACGACTTTGAAAGGTTATAACTTCATCTGGTTTCAATCAAACTTGTCCAAATTTTCACAGCTTATTGACAATAGCCGGATGTTCAAAAGGGTTTTGGGAATTTTTCTGTAATTGTTCTATAATAGAATTATTCGCGAATGAGTATGTGATTAACTTATTTTTTTAAACTTTGAAAGAAAAGTGTTGTCAAATTTGAACCACTCAAAAACTTAAAATTACCTGACACCCTTTTAAAGCATAACTATTCAAGATTACAAAAATGACATTTTGACAGCTATTAGCCTAAATAGGTGCAAGAGTTAACGTTTGGTCAATACTGCGCATCTCGGCGAATATTCTGCCACTATTCACCTCGACTTCTGAGAATAATTGTTAATTATTATTCAGCATGTTCACATCAAGTTTTGTAAGCTCTTAAGTGACACATGGATAAATAGTATAATTGTATTTAACAAATAAATTCCATGTTACCATGCATCTGTTCACTAATAGATCACAGATGACCTCAAACTGTGGTAAGAACAAAAAAGTGGTCTTGTGTCCTATTGTCTGTCTCCCTTGGCTAAGATCCACCAAAAATTTAATATTAAATAAAAAGATTATAAATAGATAAAAATAAATAAGAAATATATTAATGATTATTAGATTTCATGCATGTGTTTGTGCTTAGATTAACCAGTTCTAATCAATCTGGGCCAAGTTGTTGAAAGGCTGATTAACTTTAACCCTGGGTTAAAGAATTTTCTTCATCTAGGAAATATTTACCCTGCATATATAAATTATGAAGTACACTGTACTGATCAGATTTTGTAAGAAAACAATTTGTCAGCTCGAGAATTGCATCCCAAATCAGTCACTACAAGTTTGAAAAACAGAAAGGTGGATTAAAACAAATTTTAACCCTAGGTTGGTGGTAATCCGCTTTTGAACAACTGGATCCTGCATGTTAAATATTATTAATTGTACCTTGATTTGCAGCCCAGTGTGTGACAGGATCAGAGACTACAACCCTTCACACAACAGAAGAAGAGGTATAGCCTTTTTATCTGACAAGGGTACTACACAGGGGAGTCAGGTTGGCATAGTGGTCATCATTCACTCCTTCCACCTCTGTGACCCAGAATCAACTCCTGGGCTTTACACATGGGCTGGGTTTTTTTTATCTCAATCTGACGAAGTTTTTCTCTGGGTACTCCAGTTTTCCTCCCTCTGCAAAATCGACTTTCATTCCAAGATCTAGCTGCTGAGCAATTAAACATTAGCCTCTGGCTAGGAAGAATGGACCACCACTTCCTTTGTTAGAGACATTAAATAAAAAAGTAAAGTTAAGTATAAAATTATGTAAAATTGATGGAAAGGTGTGAGAGATTTTTTTGGATTTCACTTTTTGCATTTTATTTTTGTTAGTCAACAAGTTTACCAAAACTTGTTTTTTAGTTAGTCAAGTCGGCAGGGTTTTTATATTCTAATCTTTTGTAAATGGATAAAACATTTCAGAAACAAGTTTCCAGATAACTCTAGCACTACAATATACTGGCAGGAGTCTTGATGTTTTTGAGATACAGTACATGTATACTGGTTCACGGGTAATACATACTTTGTAACTAGACTACTTATTGAAAGTCTTGGTCATTTTTGTTAAAAAAATTAAAGTATGGCATTTTGTTAGTTAGGTTATTTTCAATTAGCATAGTATTTTGGATGGCACGGTCTTGAGAATTTGGTATTTCTTTCATTTTTAGTTTTTTGGTTCCATCCCTCATCTCCCTGACACTTTTTATATACCTGAGTAAACCTCCCCTCCCCCCTCCTTTCTTCCTTAGGGAATTTTACTGTGAAAAATATAAAACTTACATATTATAGCATAATTATAATAGTGTTGATTATTACAATAATGTATTTTCCACATTACAAATGCAACGTTGGAATACCAATAGAACAGGAAAACAGAATTCAAATCGTGCTACCATTAAATTTCCTGGCCAATAATCTCAACTGTATTTTTACTTTAATTAACAGTTGCATCCAATCCCAGTGGCAATTGCCTTAAGTCGCATCAAAAGAACAATGCTAAAATGGGTGAGCAACTCAATTTATTTGAATAAAAAGATACATCATCTCCACATCCTACATACATGTTAGGTTTAGTTAGTTCAGAGTCTGGCACCTTTGAACATTGTGCATTAAGACATAACTTATATTATAAATTATGGACACTTCTTGTATATATTTTACAAAGCCCTTCTGACAGGTCTGTCCAATCTAGATCTGTACATATACAGAACATGTAGTAACCCTTATCGTGCTAAATCTAGATTCAGATAAACCAAGAATGTCTCAACTTTTGCACTATTCATTGCAATCCTGTAAAATGACCATTCTTTTGTTTAACTTAAAATTTGGATTCAGGAAATGTCTATTAGATAAAAAAATTCAGAATTTGTCAATTTTTGCAAGCGCAATAACACTTATACTCTTGAAAACTTGGCTGGACAAGGGTTGATATTTTTGTTATCCAGAGATCATTTTCAGTTTTTTTTTCATCTTTTGATACAGACTAAGAATGAAGAACTTCCCATTCTGGATGTAAAAGTGGTAAAAGTCTATCGACCAGATACTTCCTTCAAGGTATCCATTCCAGTTTTGAGAAGCAATTTTGTCAAGTGCTTTCAACTCCACTTACAAACATCCTAAATTTGTTTTTGCTTATTTTCATTTGCAGACATGCAAAGTTGAACCAGATTTTCTGATTTCAGATTTACTAAGGTGAGTTTAGCAAATGTTATTTGACTTTACTGATATTTTTTGTGTTAGTAACAGCCAAGTGAAAAAAAGTTCTAAAATTATTTGAAAATTTGAGAAAAAATAGTGAACATTTTTTGTGCTACATGTATATGATTACAAATTATAATGTATATGTATCTAACTTTGGTTAATAAAGTTTCAGTTGATGATTTGTGAGTTGGACACCATTGAAAAGCTAGAATAAGCTGATGTTTTGAACTGGAGTCCTTCAATGGAGTACTGTAAAGTGTCACTTTACTCTGACGAAGGACTCTAGCTGGAAAAGTCAGTTTATTGGACGTTTTAAATGGTGTCCAACTTATATATCATTAACTAAAACTGTTTCTACATAGAAATAACAATACAGTATTGCCATTTTAACACAGTTTATTTAATTCTGTGTCCCAATGTAGACAATATACAAAACACAAGAGTTTCCGTGGTGCTGAAATCGACATCAGTATCCTAGAACTGGCTGAGGAATCACTAGATGGATCAGGTAACAGGAAACCATTGGTGTAAAATTTCTTATTATCTCTAGTCACAAAAATCTATGCAAGTATATCATACTTTTTTAAATTTTAAATTTTGTATGTAGATTTTTTAAATTATTAGTAATAGGATCCATGTTGAGAGCAGTTTTTTCATAACTGATACAGATATCCTGTATAAATATGTTATGATCATCATCATCATCGTATCATAGGAGTTCATGCAACAAAAATGTAACATTATAAAGTAGGATTAAAAACCAAAACAAAAGGAAAGTGTTTCCAAATATCGGGAGTTTCATTACTTAGTATTTAAGTTCAAGAGACTGATAAATATAAAGAAACTTCTATATTTCGATATTATTACAATATCATCATCAGGTATGAAATGAGACTGAGTGCAGTAACAAAATTAGATAGGTATGAAGTGAGAAAGTTACTTATTAAATAAGAATAGTTCATGGTTAGCTTTGAGTTCTTTGTCCAGTATGTATTTTTAATGCTGTACTGAACAAAAGACTCAAAGCTAACTGTGAACTGTTCTTATTTTTAGGTAACTTTCTTGCTTCATACCTATTTAGCTGTGTTACAGCACTCAGTCCCATTTCATACCTGATGATATTGTAATAATATCAAAATATAGTAATTTCTTTATATCTATCAGTCTTTTGAACTTAAATATTAAGTCATGAAACTCCCGATATTCGGAATCACTTTCATTTTGTTTTACAGTATTATAAAGTAGGATATTTACATATTTTATAACAAATTTAATTTTGAAGATAAAACTTGAGTTTGACTCTGAAATAAGAATTCCGGAGATACAGAAGATAGAAGGCAATTATAAACATTTCTGTTCCCAACAATGGCACACATAATTTATGTTCTGAATAAATAGTATATTTTTAGTTCACACAGTGCTGAAACATGACCAGCTTCTCAGCGACATACTTGCCATGTGGGGAAAATATCAGGTACTGCATTTTATAAACAACTATTAATTCTGATATGAGGCATTTTTAGTATCAATATTATACATGTTATGTGCCAGCTGGGAGGTCTGTAAAGTGAAAACTGTAATTGAGGTATTTGATAATGATGTGGCTCACAGCCATAGGCTGATAGCAGTATTGTAAAGACCAAGGTCACAGTTTTGCACTGTATAAACCGACTATGGTAAACAACTTAGTTATTTTTCCCTATTACAAATTACTTTTGTAAGCCAGTAAATAACTTTGTCCTTTTATCCTCTGCCACTCACACGTCACACTAAGCTGTGGAATGTATTATACTGTAGATGACAAAACTGAATATTTTACAGGAAAAATACTTTTATTTCAATACAGCTTCTAATCTTTTATTCTAATAGAAAAATTTGCTTTAGAAAATCCAATATTGTTTCAAGCAAAACTGTTTATATTAATTTTTAAAACTAAAGTAAGGACAAAAGCTCACAAAAACATTACCATGCTCACAAGCAGAGAGAGGAAGTTCCTGACTTCATTAAGAACCAATCAGATTGCAGTATTTGTCACTGTTCCTTGTTAGGAAAAAATTAATAACTATAGGAAATCTTATAAATGTGAGTGCATTTCGTGATTTATTTGTGTGAGTGATTTTGAAGTTCCCAAAATTTGAGAACTTCAAAATATCATGAGTGACTATAAATCATGAAATTCACGAGCAAGTTTATATGATTTTTTGTTTATAACATTCTCAACAATGAAGCACAGATGCTTCAACAGTGCTTGAAATTTAAAAAAATCCAGGTTGTCCTAATTTCAAAAGCCAGACAACCAAACCCGTGATTTTCTTTGCCCTGATTAATTCTTGGTTGCCCCTTAAACAAACCTAACAATAATTTAGAATTGCTTAGCCGCAGCAAAATACTTATTATTAACTTCACATTATTGGACATTGACAATACAAACCATCACGTAAGTCTTGTGCCGTTTATGATTAATTTATTTTCTCTTTTTGGCTGGCTTGCCCATTGTTTATTCCCCAGGCAACCAGCCTCTTAATTTTACCAAAAATTGGTTGCCCTGTTAACTTTTTGGTCATGCTCATACTCGTTGAATTCTTACTGACTTTTTATTCAGTCGCCCATTTTTGCCAAACTTTCAACCAGGTTGGTGTAGCTTTCAAAATATTTTGATGTTTCACATTTTCTAACTGTTGTACAACATTTTGGTTTGACAAAGCAAGAATGACTGTTGGCCTTTTTTTTCTTTTCAACTTTGGTGCGTGTGAGTGCATTTTTCTCCATAGCAATATTGTTTTGTATAATTTGCACTCAATAACCGAAAATGCACTCTATAACCCATTTTTGCATTCCTAATTATCCAATCAGAAATGAGATATTTTGATGAGAATATAATAAATACATATACAGTATCATTTAAATTATGAAATATTGGTGAAACACCATTCCTTCAATTTTTCTCAATGAAAAATTAATAACATCATTTACCTTTAGAAATGAACAAGAACTTTTTGAAAACAACTAAGTTTTTCATTTGTATAGTTTTATACGATCTGCATTTTCATGGGGATCTTTTCACCAATCAAAGATAAAACTCCTGTCTCTATGCACCCGTTTACAATCTTCTATTTTGTCTTCAGGAAAAAATGAGACTTGTAATTCGAGAAGTTGGAGAGGCCCAGTCAGGAGTGGTATCTCAACTGCTGGGCTCTGTATGAAACATGAAAAGGTTGTCGCACCTGTGTTTCTTCAGACCAATCAACTTGTGATATCAACAAGGCGTGTACAAGGTCACTTCTTCCATTGGGTCACATCTCATACCAGTTAAAGGCTACTTTTTCTGTCATCCATTATCAGTTGAAAATCATTTTGCTACCATTTTTTACCTAAAACGATGTGCTATTTGTACAATCAAATTTTCCACATAGAGGAAAACCTTTACCAATTTCTCCCAGGAGAATTACTTGACCAAGTAAAACTCTGACAGAACAAACTACTGTTAAAGGAAAGAATACTCTAAGTATCTGCAGTACTTGAAACTGATCACTTCAAATCCATTTACTTGAGTCATAGTTATCACTTTATACATTTTAAAACTGAATGAGCAAAGAAAAATTTGCAATCAGTCCATGTAGGATTTCAGCCCTCAGTAACTTTACTCTTCTTCAATGCCTTTTCATTACTGAAACAGTTGAATAGGGCTGCATGGCTATGACGTCATGACTCAGACAAACAAACCAGCTTTCGCAAAACTGAGTGGCAGCTAATGCAATGTTTTGAACTGACCATGTTATTTGAAATTTAACAAGGAAATCGTTTCTTATAATTACAAGACCGTTTCTTTTTCTGTACATGTTTTTGTCAAATGTGTCTGTTTGTCTGAGTCACATGGGTGTAGAAATTTCTATTTTTTTGAATAATCATGCTACCCTATTGAAAGATACTTCAGGAAACAGTGCTGAAAGCAATTTTTTTTTCAAAAAATAGTAGCAAAACAAAAAAGCAAAGTTTTTAATTCTGGAGTCACTGATTGAAATGCCTTCTCTGCTACTCTGTTCCATAATCACTCCTGAATTGTGCTGCTTACTTTGGGTGACATTACCAAAAAACACTTTTTCAAGTGCAACTAGTTTTTTTATCTTGCAGTTCCATGTGAAGCATTTTCTGCTGATATGAAAAGATGCTAATAGCATTTTAAATGTTGTACTGATAGGTTATAGATTTATTTGCAAAGCAGATTTGTATATACTAATTTTAGTATGAATGAGAATTGTTTCTTTTTTCTTTAAATAATTACAAGAGTCTTGTGGTCTCAATATACATTTTTTATTATCGATTTTGAATCAATAGTTGTAATTTTTTGTTGAAAAGTTTATCATTCCAATGATTGTAAATACTGCAACAGTAAGTTTGTACAAACAAGTGAAGGAATTTCGACAACAGTTTACAGTAGTTGTTAAAGGTGCTGTTACTTGATGCAATTTTTTTACAACTTTTGCTAAAACAACTATACATTAGCTGCAAGTTGTTCCGCAGGTTTTTGTATTTCAGGTTGCAAAGAAGAGTATTATAAAATTATGCAAAGTTCTTTGCAACTTGTCTTGATTCCATTTTATTGCAAGTTGGCTTAAACTCTGCCTTGAAATTGTGTAACAGCACCTTGCTAAACTGGCTTTTGCATAAGTCAGTTTTATAGTATGAAATCAAAGTATTATAATGACAAAAATGTGAATACTTGTGACAAATTTTAAAGCCCAGACTGGTCAAAGATCAGGAGTTGGTCTATTTAGTTCCCAAACCTTTGTCAGGCAAAGCTTATATCGTAATCTCTAAGATAAACATTAATTGCATTGACTTGTGAATTTATTTTAATTTTTTGAATATGTAAGTCCATTTCACCAAGGCACATGGTGATGGAAATTTATGACAATGAACAATTATTAATGATGGCATTATTACTATTAATTATTATTAACAAATTTAAAATGATGTGCTCCTCATTTACAGTATAAAGCTCTGGTAATACAAGCAACAATAATGTCACACTTGTCTCACAACATTGCTGCAGAACAAGTTGAAAAGCAATGTCAATTATTTGTCTTGTTTTACCTCCTACACACAAAAATTATCTTGCAACAAAAAAGTGTGTAGTAAAATGTTCAGCATTTGGAGAATACCGGTATGTTGCAAAAAGTAAAACAGACTGCTTTTTGCAACAGATTTCTGCAACTTGCAACACATTTTTTTGTTACAAGACCAGTTTTGTGCATAAGAGGTAAAATCTGTAGAATGCATAATTTTATAACTTTCAACTTGTTTTGCAGCAATGTTTACATTGTAAGGCAAGTTGGACCTTTTTATTGCTCATATTACTACAGCTTAAAAAGGCATCCTATCTTCTAATAAAACTAGGAATATAGTTACTGTGTGAGTAATGTTTTGAAAGCCAACAAATTAAACAAAATTTTAAGCAAGTCCAATTTGAGAACCAGATGAGAATCTACCAATTCCTACAATGGTACAAGATTATGTGATTTTTGTATATAATACACCCAACTAAAAGGAAAAGATTGGTCTATTTAAATATTTGCACTTTGGTCCATTGGTAGACAGACATTTAAATGAAAGTATAATGAAATAAAAACTGGGTTGTATTTTAATTTGCTGCTTTTTTAGATTTATCACACTCTTCTAACAGAAAAAATCATTGGCAAAACAAAATTATTTTGATCCTTTCTGTCTGATTCCATTGCTATAGCCATACAGGAATGGTTATCAGTTCACACCTTTAAAATTTTGAATTCCATTCACAAAACAGGATTATTTTAACTTAAGTGTACAGTTGTGTAATCTAATCAGAATTAAGTAATTTTGTTAAGTACTACTAATAATCTTGAGTGCAGCAAACTAATGCATACACATAAAATGGATATAATGTATACACACTTTAACTGGCAAAATCAGTAGGTAATTTGAGTCAAGAAATGAAAAATTAACAGCTTCTGCTGTTAACAGAAAAACACATAATCCACAGAGTTTCTAAAAATTCAGTAATTGGTAAAATGTTTTAGCTTCACTATCAAAATTTTCTGTACTTTGTTAAATTTTTTTATCAAAAAAGGTTTTTGCAAGAAAATAATATACTATACAGTCTCTTGAACAAAAATATTATGGTAATACAATCATGTAATAAAATTGTTAGGCCTTCCAATTTTATTTACCACTTTGTTTACTAAAAATGAACCACGAGAGTTGTGGAAATATCCTTTAATTTTATGCAGATTTAACCCTATCCAATCCAACTTTTTTTGAGGTCTCTAAGTAGATTTCAACCCCCCCCTCCCCGTTCCTCCATAACTTTCTTAATTTTAATTTGAACTTGATAAAACTTTGTACAATTGATCATTGGGGCATGCTCTATGGTCTGGTGGTAATGTATATCACTTAAGTGTAATGACATCACATTAACTTCAAATAGTATTTTTGAAGTTGTTTTTGATATGTTTTGCTATGACAAGATATTCACAATGGGTACAAAGTATAAAGACTTTATTGACCTTGTAAAGGTGCAATAGTTGTTTGTAGCCATTCATGTTCCAATTAAATTGCCGTGTGCTGGTATTGGCACTTTAATACCAAACTTGCAAGTAAATTCCACTATTGTATTCTAAACAATTCTATTTCTATCTTTATTGTCATTGATTTTCCTATATATACACACCATTATCTAGTTTATTGTAACACTGACGAAGGCAGAAGATGCTGCCGAAACATGTCTGTTCAGAAACTTAAAATTGTTATTTATGTGTTGAAGAAATTACCCATAATGCACCAATTTCAACTTAATACATTATTTTATCACTTGTTACTGAAATTGCTCCATGCATACAATTTGTAATCTGTTGAAGCTTTGAAAAAGTCAAAAATTATCAAAGATATGTTCAAAACTGGAAAAAGTACCCTCCAAAATATTGGTTACCATGGCAACAGGACACCCAGGGTAGTGTTGAAACACACTAAAGCCGCTGTTACACATTGAAACTTTTAGCTGAAACTTATGCGCAATGAGCAAGACCAGTTTCACCAAGTGGTGTTACACTGTGAAACTCTTGTTTTTATTGCCATGGCGATCATTTTGACTGTTGTAGAAGTAGAAAGTGGTTCTACTTTTCGTGAAACCTGTCTTGCAATGGAAGCTCAAAAAAGTTTCACGAAACCGACTATGTTACATTGTGCAATGCCTGCTGAAACTTGTTTCACATTGTCGTTGCACACAAGTTTCTGATAAAGGTTTCAACATGTAATGCAGCTTATATTTAAGAAAGATTGCCTGTAAAATTTTAGGAAAAGTTGTGTAGTTTGAACTTTGAAATCTAAATTGTTCTCAAGTAATGATGAAACAACCCTTTGGGGGGGAGGTGGATTCCCCCCCTGGACTGGATAGGGTTAACAGTGGGACCCAGATTTAAGTACAGTGTATCATTAACACTATTACTGATTAGCATAAAGCCATTTGGGGGGTCTACTTAAAGTCAGTACATCAGTCAATTTTTGCTAATATCTTTCCCTCAATTTCTTTGTCTCTTACACTGATAGACTTGCTTCCGAAAATGTAAAATCTTAAGGGTTTGGTTGCCCACTCTTTGCCATAAGAATCAATTCCAATTCTTGAGGTTGTGATAATTTGGAAACTGCTACTTTTATTAAAGTCATCTTCTTGGACCCAAAATCTATCTGACTCAACCATATCCTCCATATTTAGATTAGCTTTTTCTACACATAGTGCTTGACAAAGCTTTGAAGGTCCATTAGAAATCTGATTTTCCTTGAGACTAACTCCACCATCTCTTCTCCTTGTACCTCTGAATTTTTTCATGGACTCTAGGCCTGCATTTAATTAAAAATTAAAGTAATTTTTAATTGTAAAACTTAGAGCTCTTGTATGTAGTTAGTTAAATAACCAGCAGGGTTTTCGTTAATGCAAAAATTGCATATTTTACACAAAAAAATAATTTAGGATGCAAATGATAAAATACCCTGTGTGGGTGGGCTGCAGAAGCTTGATAGCCATTACAGTGAACGTTTGGCCACAATTGAAAACCAGCAGACTCTTGAGGCAGAACTAGAAATAGTCATTTTTCCAAAGCAGAAGCAATAGTAAAATTAACAGAAATCATGATTTTTAAACTAATTTTAAAAAATGAAACTAAATTGTGAGCATCCATTTGAAATCCTGAAGAGCTTTATTTCAGGTATCCACCTCTCTTATAATAGATTCAGAGACATGAGTTTCAGTTCTTTTTTCACTTTATTTTGTAAGATGAGCTGTCCAACTACAGTAGTAGTGATTTTCTTAAAAAAGGACCTAATATAAAAAGGTGTTTTGCTGTTGGCCACACTGGCTGGTCAGACCATTCCCCTTTGTTTAGGTGGGACCCCTATTGGTTAAGTTGGGACCCCAAATGAAAGAAAACTTGGGTCCTGAGGACCTCTCCTAATAATATTTACTGAAAACCCTGACCAGGGTCAACTTTATGGTTATTACAACTAAATATGCAGCTTTGTGTGTATAAAGACCTTTATATATATTTATAAGTTACTTGCATAGTAGCCTGCATAGCTGGCTGTCTTGTGAGAAGGTGGAAAAAGGTAAAAATTTGGGTGTCTGTTGTTTCCGGTTGGGAAGAAAAGAAAAAGTTACTGGGGGAGAGGAGTGGAGGGAAAAGCAGTCTTTCCCCTTCCCCCCTCCACCCCAATACATTTTTTGTTTTCTCCCCAGACTTCCAACTTTTTTCACCTTCTTTACAAGACTGCCAGCTATGCAGGCTACTTGCATAGTAGTTTCCTTCAAACTTTATTGAGCTTGATGTCATGTTAATGGTATGTCCAGTGATAAATTCTTTGTTCAACTTGTTTATACTTCTCGCTCTCAAGGCAGGGGCAGGGGGGTGGAAGTTAAAGTGACTGCTCTCACAGAGCGCTAACTAGCAGTCAAAAATAACATCCAATCAGAATTCAATAGTTTAAATTATATTTGTACATAAGTTTACTTTGGGAAAGCTCAAGTAACTAATAATTTTATTGTTTAATGGCTGCGAGAAAGATGTTTGAATCTTCAAGCAAGATGGTTTTCTCTTAGATTGAAAAGCAGGTTTTCAACCAAAAAATTGTCATTGAAGGTATCTTTAAGCTGTTTTAAAAAAGAAACAAAGGTGATGTGAGTCCATTTAGATTATGCTAACCACCCAGCCACTTGCTAAGCATGTGACGGTGGTCATATCAAAATATAGATTAGATTAAAGGTGGGGCTTTTCATTTAAATGCTGTAATCCATGTGAATACCAAGTGCTATTAATTAATTCTTGACATCAGGACTGCAGGATGAGTTGTTTTAATATTTAACAACTATCCCCAAAGGGGAGATGAATTGTGGTGGATACATACTGTGACGTGAAATGTCGAGATATATATCTAGCACTAGGCACCGACCCTAAGGGAAGTAGTTGTTTTTAGTAGTTACCAAAACATTTAGATAAAAATGCACTTTATTTTCAAACAGTACAATGTAAACCATTTTTCTATTTTTTATAGCACATGCGATTTCTGT
>JAOBYJ020748452.1:0-12907 GCA_025403565.2 Palythoa heliodiscus | reverse complement strand
AGTCTTGAAAAAAGGTTCATTAAAAACGCTATAAATGCGTCTAAGATTGTAAATTGCGATAAAAAGGTGAACCAGAAGTTACGCGAATAAAGCACTATTTGATTACGAAATGTGAAGGAGTATAAATTTCTTGACGGACAAATAAACTTGATACATGCATTGTTTAATGTATGTGCTTCAGAAAGTTCTTTGGTCGAAGCGATAAGAGAATTGGATAACGTACTGTAGTTTAAAGACATCGTTCTGCCCTTCGTTAATTTTTTCTAAGCAAGAAGGAAGTCGGAATAGTACAAAAAATGAACAAGAGATATGTAGATGACATAAATATTGCAGTTCAAGCAACCGTACCAGGACTGAGATATGGAGATGGACAAATGACCATGGATAACACCAAGGTTGAAGAGAACAAAGAGATAGCTCTAGACGAAAGAACCATGGAATTAGTTAGGCAAATCGGAGATGATATCCATCAGTCGATAAAAACTAGAGGTTGACTACCCATCAAAGTATACAGACAACAAATTACCAATCTTGGACTTAAACGTCTGGGTCGAGCAAAGAGAGAATGAGATTGAAGGGACAAGCCAAATAGTGTCTATAATAATGTATGAGTTCTAGGGTAAGAAGTAGCATCGAAAGCAGTGATTAATGCAAGGTCCGCTATGTCCGCGAGCATGAACAGGACGGTACTATCTCAAGAAGTGCTGCGTGTATTTCTTAATTGCAGCCCAGAGCTACCATGGACAAATGTGAGAGAGAAAGTAGAAGAGGTGGTTCTTCGTATGTATTATACTGAATAAGACAAGAAGTTCAGGTACGAAGTAGTCGACTCTGCCCTCAAGGCTTATAAAGCAAGACAGGAGGCTGAGATGAAAGGTGAGAGACCGCTGCATAGACCGGAAGGATGGAAGAAGGACGAACGAGAAATAGAGATATCGAGAAAGAAGGAGAACTGGTACAAGGAGGGAAACGAGGCTGTCAGTTATATTCGTGCCTGCAACACCTGGATCGCAACTGGAGCAAAAGTATCAGAAAGAGATTAAAGACCAGGGATTCAAGATAAAGGTGGTAGAGAAGATGGGTACAACACTAAAAGAATTATTACAAAGGTCAGATCCATTTAAACAGAAAAGATGTGCGACAGAGGACTGCATGGTCTGCAAACATGATGGGAAAGGTCCATGCACTACACACGGAGTAACGAAACTGAATGCCAGGGATGTTAAAGATTAGTATATAGGTGAAACAGCCAGAAATGCCTATACAAAAGACACAGAATATGCTGAGGAGCTGAAGAATAAGAGCGAAAAGTCAGTATTGTGGAGACATTGTATGGAAAAACACGAGATGGAGCAGAAAAGTTCCGCCAAAAAATGTCGGTGACAGGTGTGTATGGAAAAGATGTCATGTTAAGGCAAATTGCAGAAAGTGTGAGAATAAACAGTGGCAAAGGGATCATTATGAATTCAAAGAAGGAATGGAACTATGTTAAACTACCCAGAGCAATTTATATCGAATGAACAGACTTAGGATGAGTGATCCACGGCACTTGGTATGTCTTATACTAAGTACCAGGAGTTTTAATATCCAAGATGGCCGAATATGCCTAAGAGGCCGAGACTTTCGGCGAAATATTATTGCATGGCCAACAGAATAACAATAAAGATTTCAGTAGAAGCCAAGCCAAACAAACCTAAGCAAAATTATGTTATAAAAGTAAGAATGATGTCTAAAATACGATAATTATGCTCATTCAAAATTATTTAGTTTCTAATTACACTTTTTATTATTGAAAACTAACCATGGCAAGCCGTTGGTAGCAAAATTCATAGATAAATTACAAATTAAGACTATATATGTAACTACAAATAAATAACTACACTAAAATAATTGTACTTCCATACTAAAGCAAACTAACTGGATTTAAAATGAACTTAAATTATGAATGTTAGTTAAATAAATTAGGTCAAACGGTATCTTAAAAAGATGGGTTTTAAGAAGTTTTTTGTTTCTCAAACATTTCAGGCCAGGATTTAGTCTTAGGTAGAGGCCCCCGGCCTGCAATCAGTTTCAACTGTTTGAAGTTGAAAGCATCGCAGCTAGTTAGCTTGCTACGGATGGCTCTCAAAACACTGAACTCAGACATTGTGCTGCTTTATCGAGTTGCTAATCTTTTGTCTGCTCTCGTGTTCCTCACTTACTTCGATCAGGCCTCTGAGAAGGAGGATCTCTTCTAAAACATCCCAGTCTGAATCATCTTCAACAATCACAAGGACAAACTTGAACATCCTATTATCATATTTGTTTTTTTTCGATGCTTTGACCTTCTGCTGTTGTAGACGAAGCAGTGGCTCTTAAACTTTCTCTTTTAACCGGCGAGGTAAGCCTCGCGAGGTTGAACGATTCAGCAATGATCGATTTAATATGCTGGATAGCAGTGCCGAGTCTAAAACGGTTCAGGTCATTACGTACAGTCTCTGATTGACTTGAAAAACGTTCTTTACATTATCTAACAGGTTGGACAAATGCGTGGATGCATTTCCAAGGCACTATAAAGATAACTTTCTCAACCCATCTTTTTGGTTCATTCTAAAATCTATGAGCAAAATCAAGTGACACGAGATAAAAAACATGCGGAGCACTGGGTTCTAAAAGGGATAACAGCTGGCCAGAAAACGTAACGCACTTAAATCATTGAACGAAAAAAATATCATTGAACAAAAAAATATTATTGAAGGTAAAAAATCATTGAATTGAACACATTTAATTTCATTGAATCGAACAAATTTATTTTATTTGAATTGAATGTGAGTTTTCTTTTGAATTCTAGTCGGCACTCTTTTATTGAATTGAATAAATTACGTAGCTTTGAAGTTTGCTACCAACGGTTTACCATACACAGGCTCAATGTTCTTAATTTTTCTTGACAATATCAGCCTCAAATTGTTCTTATTTTGTTCTTATTGACAACAAAAGACTTGTCTCCCTTTTGATAATATCATCTATGGTGCACTAAGAAAGGTATTTTTAAGATTTCTTAAACAACAAAAACAACTGTTTGAACTCATCAGCTGAACGCAGATTATTCACTGAATATATTAAATTTTTATTTTGTATCTCACAATTTCTTGGATTTGATAAATAATTGAAATAAAGATCTAAAACTCATTAAAATTGTGAAACTATTTTCTCAACCTTAGTTTGTTCTTATTTCGAGCGATTTTAGCCTCAATGTTCTTATTGAGTTAACAGTAGCTATTCAACGTCGCCGGCATGCAGTTCCGTCAGTTCATATAACTGGTATCACTAGAAACCGAAGGTGCGCCCTTTACCCCCTCCCTCTGCCAGTGCTCCATTTTAAGTTAAATTTTTCTTAAAATAAATAAGTGTATGTTTGTAAAAATTAATTCATGTTATGTGACAGCTCCATAAGTGGCGAGAGTGCTTGATGACGTCTAAAAGTGACAAACGGGGGCGCCGGTCTTACGCAGTTTGGTTTGCAAATTTTGTTAAATTAGAAAAATAGAAGTGAAAAGTTCTAATATTATGAACGGCAACATGGCACGAACTCAACGAAAGAAAAGTCGCTTTTATAATTAGGCATAACTACAGGCTTTTGATCAGAACGTTTTACGCTTTCCGCCAGGTTTCCCAGAAGAAAGATGTTCGATAAGGGTCCATTTACCCGGCTCTCGTTTAGCTCAGTAATGCTCGCGTTTTGTTTTTCGGTTGTGCTGGGCGCTCTGGTATCCCTGTAAGAGTTTACTGCAGTTGACAGCTGTACAAAACAACTCCTTCACCAAAACAGATGCGATAAAGAAACTTATAAACTAGGTTAAAAACCGCATCTGTGACGAGTAACAGGACCATGAAGTAACTCCATCATGCATATCACAAGCTGAACTTCCTTCTGCTTGTATCCATTTCGTTTCTCTAAACACAGAATTTTTAAAAAAGTAAGAAGACAGTTAGTAAACACTATATTTTAATAGAAAACTACTTAAATTGCCTATGAAGCGAAATTTTTTATTATCTTAATCGAAAGAGCTTTCAAAATGATGAAAAATGGCATTTATTTTATTGTGATAGCACTCTTGGTTGCTGAGTTATTCAAGATTTTGATTTATGCAAATTAGATGACTTGTGACGTCACAAGGTGGACACAAAGCGGTGTAAAATACAAAAAGACTGAATATCTCTCACAACTTTTTCTGTATAGAGCTGACATTTAGTACAGTTGTTACACTCTTAACAAAGTTTCATGATATGTCCACTGTGACATTTCCATGGCAACACAATGGGTTCCAGGTCCTCTCCATTCAAAGGGAAAAATCAGAGTTTTACTCCTTCAAGAAGTGTTATTTGCTCCTGTTGTTCATTCAGTTGGTATGAGGGAATATGGACATTATACAGCACGAGCACAAGAAAGTGTGTTAAACTCTGGAGCAATAAATAAAGCATTTTTCATTTAGGAAGGTAGAGGTCTGGTAACGAGTATCATGCTATGGTGACATCATAACCACTATCACAAAATATAGTTCTTGCAGCACATCAAACCTGCAAAATTTCAACCCTGTAGACTTAGTACTTGCACAGATATTCCATATTTTGTTATTTTACATCACTTTGTGTCCACCTTGCGTCGTCACAAGTCATCTAATTTGCATAAATCAAAATCTTGAATAACTCAGCAACCAAGAGTGCTATCACAATAAAATAAACGCCATTCTTCATCATTTTGAAAGCTCTTTCAAATAAGCTAATAAAAATTCGTTTCATAGGCACTTATTACAAATCCCCCATTCTGACTGGGGACCCTACCAGATGTCCAGTTTGTGTAATGAATTTTTTAACCTGGGATATAATAGGCCCTTTGCAGCAAGTAATCACATGGTACAATTATGGCTATCCTGGTGGGCAAAAGAATGCGACAGATTCCAGTCAGAAATAAGAAACAGAGAAATATCACACTTTTCTAGTTATTTGTGCCTTGTCTTGGAGTCTGTCACATTCCTTTGCCCACCAGAATAACATTTGTACCATGTGATCAGTTGCTGCAAAAGGCCTATTGCGTTTCTAGCGTTCTTGGCCCACATATTCAAACGATGATTAGCACTAACCCAGGGTTAAAGTTTGTTTAACTCGTCTTTCTGCTTCCACACTTGTAGAGACAGTACGTTGTATGTAGGTTACATATCTCCTTAATGAAAATATGCCCTTCGAATTTTAGCTTAACCCAGGGTTAAAGTTAATCCACTTTTGAACAACCCAGTCCTGATTGGTTGGCAAAATCTGTGTTATCAGCTCATATACCGCATTGATCACCATTTACCGAAACTGAATATGCCAAGTGTAAACAGTAATAATTACTGATAACAAAATTTGTGCCTAATGAAAATCAAAATCGCATCAACGTTTCGATGACTGCTCGACATTATTCTCAATATAAAAGTGAAAGTTAAACATTAAAATAGGTACAGAACAGGAAAATAACAGGTGTGTTCATTAAGGCCCATGCAAACGGACGCAACATTGTTAGCCAACAACACGCAACATCGTTGGGCATAACATGCTGCATCCGTTGGCATGGCATGCTGGCACTTGTTGCGCAGAGTTGTTGTGATTTGTTGGTTGTTGTTGTGTTCAGTGTTAAAACAGGTCAAACGCAACAAGTGCCAACATATCTTTTGTTCGGTGACCGGCGAAGCGTAACCCCAACATGTTACGCCGTTGCATGGAGCTCACAACATTGTTGAAAGTTGTTGTGTCCGTTTGCATGGGCCTTACAGTCCCAGAGTGCATAGCTTCTCCATTTGATCGCCAATAACGTTGGAGATCGGTTGTGTCTGTCTGAATGCACCTCACAACAATCGCCAATAACTCCCAACATTGTTGGACCCGATAATTTTGACACTTGTTGTGTTCATTTGCATGCACCACACAATAACCGCCAATAATTCCCAACATTGTTGGACCTGATATGGTTGACACTTGATGCCTCCGTTTGCATGCACTAAACAACAACCGACAATAATCCCCAACATTGTTGGACCCGATAATGTTGGCACTTGTTGAGTCCATTTGCATGCACCACGCAACAATCGCCATTAATCCCCAACATTGATGGACCCGATAATGTTGACACTTGTTGTGTCCGTTTGCATGCACCACACAATAACCGCCAATAATCCCAAACATTGATGGACCCGATATTGTTGGCACTTGTTGCATTCGTTTGCATGCACCACACAACAACCGCCAATAATCCCCAACATTGTTGGACCCGATATTGTTGGCACTTGTTGCGTTCATTTGCATGCACCACACAACAATCGCCAATAATCCCCAACATTGATGGACCCGATATTGTTGGCACTTGTTGCGTCCGTTTACATGCACCACACAACAATTGCCAATAATCCCCAACATTGATGGACCGGATATTGTTGGCACTTGTTGCGTTCGTTTGCATGCACCACACAACAATCGCCAATAACCCCCAACACTGATGGACCCGATAATGTTGACACTCGTTGCGTCCATTTGCATGCACCACACAACAACCACCAATAATCCCCAACACTGTTGGACCCGATAATGTTGACACTCGTTGCGTTCGTTTGCATGCACCACACAATAACCGCCAATAATCCCCAACATTGATGGACCCGATAATGTTGACACCCGTTGCATCCGTTTGTATGCACCACACAATAACCGCCAATAATCCCCAACATTGATGGACCCCATAATGTTGGCACCTGTTGCGTCTGTTTGCATGCACCACACAACGATTGCCAATAATCCCCAACATTGTTGGACCCGATAATCTTGGCACTTGTTGCGTCCGTTTGCATGCACCACACAATAACCGCCATTAACTTTCAACATTGTTGGACCCGATAATGTTGACACTTGTTGCGTTTGTTTGCATACACCACACAACAATCGCCAATAATCCCCAACATTGTTGGACCCGATAATGTTGACATTTGTTGCGCTCATTTGCATGCACCACACAACAATCGCCAATAATCCCCAACATTGTTGGACCCGATAATGTTGACACTTGTTGCGTTCATTTGCATGCACCACACAACAATCGCCAATAATCCCCAACATTGTTGGACCCGATAATGTTGACATTTGTTGCACTCATTTGCATGGGCCTTAAAGGGACTAGCAGGGAAATCTGAACAATGAAATCTACAAACAAAATTTAGGGGCAAGAGAAAACAAAACCACTATGATAACTAGGCCTAGTTCGATGTTTGAACTTGGCCTTGCACTAGGAAAAATAAAACTGTTATAAAGTGGCTTGGATCCTAACAAAAATAGCAAACTGTAATGAAATTGCTCGGAGCGTAACGAATAATAAAATAAAAGCTCAACTAACATTGGAATAAAAATTAAACTAGCTTGGAGCATATCTAGTCTTCCTCTTTGTTCAAGCTGGGCCTTAAATCTTCAATAAAAAGCATGTCATACATGAGGCAGTCCCACTTGGTCTTCTCCCTAAAAAGTTAGAAAGGCTGGAAAGATCGCTTTGTGCTCACGCAAATGTTCACCAATAGCGGTTTTACACCTGCGTGTCTATGAATTCGTTCATACAAGAATCGGCTAGTCTCGACATATCCAGCATCGCACTGTCACATTTCAAGCAGGTTTCCATTCTGTTGCCTTTAGTTCTTCGCTTAATTTTCTACTGGTGGACGCCAATCTTTGCGGTGAGATGTTTTTGCTGAATTCTTATACGATGCTATCCGACCGATGATATTTGAAAGGCAGCGTTATGCGTGTTGTTTGTGGTTTTCCCTGTCTGTGGGTTCTGGTTTTAGGCCTTACACACAGTAAATTTCTTGGTTGTTGATTTAATTGGGCTTACTGGATATTTTAGGTTTAATAAGAGGCTTTCTAGGTTGTTGCATTCCTGCAAGATTAACGTTTTTGACTGAACTTCAACCTTATTCATTGTATGGAGAGATAAATGTAACTGAGCTTAAGGCTCTACTGCCCTTATTTTAAAGAGTGATATCTAGACTGCATGAGGATATAATGCTGCGTTGCGAAAAGGTCTGCTCACTATGCATACAGTGTCAACTTACCTTTCGAAATTTTATCATCCGTAGCCAATTCAATTTCTATCACGTCTTTGAAACTTTGAACCATATCCTTTTAATTTGATCTTTCAGATGTACTGATTGTAGCGATATAAAAATTTTAGTGCTTTCATTTTGAAATGTCAACATTATATCGTCTTAACAGCTATCTATATTGAGCCAGTGTTTTGTGACGTCTCGGCCTATCACAGGGCTATTTGACTAGTGCACAGCTTACAAAAGTTCATTTCACCAATCAAAGGAGAGACTTGACCAGTGCATGGAACAAAATGGTTGATTGTTCGGGACAAACGGATAAACTAGCTGCTCTGATGCCCGCACAAGTAACAAAACTGGCCGTGAAGCTGAGGAGGAAGGGGAAGGGGGGAGAAGGAAATTTGTCAGAGATATAACAGAGCGGTTTCGGCAATTTAAAATGGCTAAACTTGATTCTATATTACAAAAAAACAAATAAACGGAGGAAAACGTCAAACTAAAATTATTTTTCACCCAAAAATTTAATTAGTCTCTTGAAAATAGCTGCACTAATCTTTATACAAACCTTGTGTATCCACTCGTATTCTCCAAACATTGGGTCATACGATCCACACTGAAGCGATCTTAGCTTCAAGGTGAAGCGAGGCCCAATTTCTTGTAGTCCAACCTTCTTCACATTCTTAAAGATGTATCTAAAAGAGTAATTGGAGGAAAGTCTCATTAGCCACAGCTCAGTAATTTTCAATGAGCTGCGAAAACGTGCATGTTCATTTCTAGTGCTCTCAAACAATGAACAATCCGAAAGACTACAACCGTAAACTGTAAACTCGATCTTAGTTTCGTCAAAACAATTGAAACCTTAACACGGGTTATTTAAAAAGTTGAACGGTAAACTCTCGATAACGACAAATACCCTGTTCACACATGCATCTCAAAAACAAACCGGTTGTTAAATACATTGACTCGGTCAGGGAGGACCATTCAAATTCTTTATCATTAGGGTCCGACAAATATTTCTGACAAAACTTGTCCCTGGGCAATTGGCATGTAAAAATCACTTGCCCAGCAGAATGAGCTAATTGTCGCATATCAGTTCACAATGGTAAAATATTAGTGACTGAACCTTTGCAAAACCAAGTTCAGGAAAATAAAGATAAAAGAACCATTACAAATCTAGCCTCCTCGCACACGATTTTGAGGAGGCTATAACAAATCAAGATATTTTAAATACAGTGAGTCTTTGTAAAATAGAGTTAAGTCACAGAACTTGAACCTTCTTCTTATCTATTTTCTTATAAATGAGTTTCACGGAAACTGTTCGTTTCGCCTACGAGTCGTTTCGCCTACGTCAAGAGTCATTTCGCCTGCGTGTAATGTAAAACCAAACAAAAAAACCTTAGCACTAAGATAAAATAAATAATTAGCCATGACCTCAAAGATTTTACAAAAGTTATGTGTTTTAGAACTTTGTAAACCTTTTCATATACCTATAAACTTTTTAAAATGTTTTAGATACTTTTGTCAATAAATTTACACGACACGCAAAATCAGGGTCAAAGTTCGCCATCAAGTCCTACCTGAAACGCTTCTTTCCTAGAAAATAAATTTGTGTTCAATTTTCCCGTCGTATTTCTGAGCAATTGCTTTTTAAATCAAACGGAAAACTTTCACTCGCCTCTAAAGTACAGGAGAACCGTGTAGTTCGAAACTCGAGATTCTAATGTATTTACGCGTACGAAGTCAACTCGACTCAAAAGCGGCGATTCTCACGTAAACGACGGTAATTCAATTTTATGTCATAATTATGATTTATTATTTATTTTATCTTAATGCTTAGGTTTTTCGTAGGTGAAATGACTCCAGACGTAGGCGAATCGACTCTGGGCGTAGGCGAAAAGACCGTTGGCGAAACGACCGTAATTCGAGTTTCACCTACAGTAACAAAGGATTGCTTCCGGGCCAAATTGGCAAATACAAGATTATAGGTAACAGCAACATCGCAAACGGGAAAGTCGTGGGATTTTTTTTTTCATCGTTATCTTTGTTACAGTAACTACTTTTTGACTTCAGCTTTTAACCCGTACTATCACCAGTATTATTATTATTATAAGATGAAAAGTTAAGATTTAAGATTAAAAACGTTGTGAAAATTGATTAAAAACACTGTTACTCGAGTTTCACGCCAGTATGGCGATCATCAGACTAAAGAATTCTTGGCATAAAATTTATTTTCATGTCGACATTTGTTAATTAATTCAGATCTGAATTAATTAGCTAATGCCGACATGAAAACGAATTTTATGCCAGCAATTTTAAACCTGCGTAACTGATTTTATCTTTAGTCTGATGAATTAATTAACAAATGCCGACATGAAAACAAATTTTATGCCAGCAATTTTAAACCTGCTCATTCAAAGTGATTATTATTATCATTTATATTGAGAATGAAACGTCTATTAACAATGGGAAAATCACAAAGGCAGCTTTTTTTTCTGTTAGCAAAGTTAAGCCTAGTTTCCATATGATCGCTCACGATCGCCGGATCGTTGAAAATGCTGCCAGCGATCGTCAGCTATTATATGGAAACACTTTTCAGCGATCGTCAGCAATTGTCAGCGATTATATGGAAACACGTTTTCAGCGATTATCGGCGATCTTGAGTGATCCTACGCATCAGTGATATCAGCGATCGTGAGCGATCATAAAAGAAATAGGGATACTAGGCTTTAAATAATGTGTAGATTTATGAAGTTGTATGATACTGGTAGTTGCGTTAAAACAGTTCTGTCACGTTTACGTTTGGTTAAAAATATTATAAATAAAAGTATTTGGGGGAACTTTGCTCTGTGAAAAAAAGAATTAATTTACATCTGAACAGAAGCTGTGCGTATATTGTTCTTATGTATGCTTTCAGCTCTAACTCTAGGCAATGTTTGGATCTGTACGACAAAAAGAACATTACACGGCAGCTTGAAGACATGAATTTTATTTTCTCTTGCTAAAAACAACATTTTACTCACTTGCTACACAGTTCGTAAAATATTGTTTTACCACTCGAAAAAAAAATCCTTCGCGCCTCCTTTGTAATATCCCCTATTTACGCGAGAAACAACGTCAAAATCACTGAAAAGAGAAAATATATTTAGCGAACAACTATTGTTCAGACATTCAAAAATCAAATTAAGAATGCTAATTATTTTTTTATAACAATAAATTTGACTATTTAACGAACTTTGAAAGCAATAAAAAAGAAAAAAGGCCATTGATGAAAAAGTATTTGTTTGCATGTTTGACAAGTTAGTGTGGGCCAAATTAGTAACTTAAGAAAGCAAAGTTAGGGGAACCAAATCCGCTGGGATCCCGGGATCGATTCCCGGGCTCCGCACCTGAGTTGAGAATTGTCAATCTCTATTTAATTCCAAGGGGTTTATGCGGGTACTTCGGTTTTCCTCCCTCTACATACAGTAATGGACATAAGGTAATTATATCCGGCTTGCGAGATAATGCTCGCAATGGACTAAGTGTCCTATTCACTTTCGATTCTTTTGAATCCTTCAGAGAGTATAAAATCACTGCACTGGCAAGAAAGTTTTGTTTACGGCAAACTTTTGAAACTCCAAACTACTATGAAGCAATGTTAGCAGGCAAATAGATCTGTGGGAAAGAACTGAACAAAAGCCAATAGACGAAGTTATCAAAAAGAGAAGATGATGACAGATTGGGCACACGTTGCTGAAACCTGCCAAAAACATCACAATGCAGGCTGGATTCCTGAAGACAAGATAAAAAAGGGGAAGTAGACGGAACACCTGGCGAAGATACCTCAATGAAGCTATAAAAAGGTCAGCGAGACATGAACTCAGATTGAGAATTTATACCATAACAGGGTGCGTTGGAGAAAGTTTGATTACGGCATATGCTCTCTGCAAAGCGAAGGGTGATGACGATAACAAAGATGACGAGGATGTCAATAATGATGATGATGATGATGACGACGACGACGATGATAATGACAAAGATGATGATGATGATGTCAATAATGATGTCAAAGATAATGATGACGATTAAGATGATGATAATGATGTCAAAGATAACAATGATGACGATGATGACAAAGATTATGAGGATGTCAATAATGATGATAATGATGATGTCAAAGATGATAATGCTGACGATTATGATGATAGTGTTGACAAAATGTTTGAAACACATTACTGGGGATTGAGCCTATATTTTGTATTCTCTGTTTCTCTGGCTTATGGAGCACTTAAAGCTGCAACTTTTATTTAAAACTTGATGACATATTTGAAACACGCAGTCTTGCAGCAATTGTAAACATGTACGTGCAAGTTACCCTGTGTACCGATGTAGATCAAATTACTAAACAGGCCAAAAAAATATTAGAAGGAATAAGCGTACCTCTTTGATACAATAAGCCCTAACTAGAAACACTTACCTGTGTCGTCGGAAGAAAATATAGTCCCTCTGGTTATGGAATGTGACACACTGTCGTCCAATGAATTGCGGATCGTGGGGAAAAAGTGCAGCCAACAAACGACCAACTGAGTGGCCAAGTCTTGTGTTAAAGTTGTTTAGCAGAACTTCTGGTTTGTGACTTGTCATGCGACCATGATTCTAAATTAATAAATGCACACAAAGGTGTTTATCCACAGAAACACTTCAAACGACTTTTACAGGATAAAATAAACAGGATAAAATAAACAGTTCCCATAGAATATATATATCTTATTAGACAGTTTAGTATGCAGTATGGCTGGATATTTTTACGAGTCTTGTAGTATTTTGACGAG